>JBBPJW010000015.1:1580-77008 GCA_038088935.1 Pulveroboletus aff. viridisquamosus
AATCTAGTGTGTGAAGTGCACCACAATCATATAAACAAATAACACTTTTCTTTGATGAGATGTATTGTAGTGGGAATCCTTGGCTACAACTTTGCTCTATACATCATGTGATTCCATTCAGATGTCACCAAGATGTGATCATTACAAGATAAACATCTCATTGGGCCAGTTTATGTACTTTTGATTTGTAGAATATTATTAGTACTTGTTACGACTCTGGAAACCAGAGGCTACACCTAGACTATGATGGAAGAGGAGTGACACAAAGGAAATCCTAGTGGAGGCTCAGATGAGGAGCAACTAAGGACAATCCTGAAGGAGTGAGGACGAAGAGGACTTGGATGAGACTCAAACTCAAGACTGCCTAGTTCCTATGCCTTGAAGGGCCTGGTTTCCTAAGAAGAGCTTTCTGTAAAGCCTAAACTGCCTAAGCTGCAAAGTGATAAAGTCTAAGGACTTTACCACTAAGTACTAGACCTTTATATACTACTCTAAGACGCGCACAGACCATGTACATCCATGCCTACCCTAAAGATGTACAGTAAGCTAGCCAGTAGCATATAAGGCATACTTATGTAGGCTGTAAGGTAAGTACATGAATCGAATAGAAGGAATGAGGCAAAGGGCCTCTCGTAAGATATGGGGAAATGGAAGAGAAGGGTCGAGGACATAATGAGGACGGGGATCTCAATCCACAGATGAGATCACCTTGGCAGATCTGTCAGATCCACGGAGATGGTCAGATCCGAGATCGGGGAGATCAGGGGAAGATCCAGGGAAGATCCCTAGATGTGCCTCGTGACCACTAACCTTAGAAGTACTCATAGGAATATGCCAGATCCTAAGTTAGGGTTTAGCCTGATAAGGGATGGGACTCCCACGATCACATGAGAATGAAAGTGGTCATTGCATAGTTTGCAACAGTACTTGGTATAGCCTTCCTTTTCCTTGAGTACTGCCTAAACCCTTCTAGGCATGCTCTCAATCAATTTCTAACACTCTGCAACTAGTATCCTCTCCTACTCTATCTGAATTCTATCCCATAACTTCTTTATACCCTTGAGAGGGATTTTATACTAAGCAAGTTTTTTTTTGAGGTACCATTAGAGAAGTTCAATGGAGTTGAGGTCAGGAGACTGTGCAGGCCATACCATAGTCCTGAAATCCTGTTCTTCCAGCCACTCCCTGATCTTTTTGCAAGTATGCTTGAAGTTATTATCCTGCTAAAAAATAGTGTTAGGAGAATTGAGACCATAATATTGCATGGCTTCTAGTAGTTTATCCTTCAAAATTTGAAGGTAAAGATCACCTTCCATCCTACCATCTATCTTGATAAAATAGCCAATTCCCTCCCAAGCCATATAGCTCCAAATTATCATAAAGCCCTTACTATGCTTAATGGTATTCTTCACCAGTCTATTACTAAGCCTCTTACCTGGCTTTTTCCACACCCATTTCTTTTCATTTGACCCCAGGTGATTGATTTTTGTCTCATCAGACCATATCACCTTCTTCCAATCCTCTATAGTCCAGTTCTTGTGAGCATATTGTTATACTGCAAGACTTTGAGCAACTATACCTATAGCCTTGGTATGCACTCCTGCTGCTGCTAAGGGTTCTGCTGAAGCCTAACCTTTGGACTAGAGGCTAGAAGAACTAGGAAAGAGGGATACTAAGTCAAGGGACTTGTAAAAACCTTAGAGGTTCAAGTGCACAAGACCAGAAACTCCAGCTTGGACTTGCACCCCTTTTATACTATTGCATCTTGAGCATGGATCAAGAGAGTGTGCCCTGCCCTACAGTAGTGTACAGTAAGCTACCCAATGGCAAAAAGAGAGTGAAAGTCTAGAAATACATGAGAAAAACAGATAGAATGAGATCATAGGCTAGATCAGCCTAGATCTAGTAAAGTGTGAAGTGGTGAAGGTATAAAATATGAAATAGTGAAGATGTGACATGGTGACACAGTGAAGGGGTGACATGGTCACGTGATGTGAACATGTGAAGAGTCAGAGAAAAATGCAACAGGATGGAAAATGAAATAAAAAGGAAAAATGTACATTATAACACATATGCAAAGTCTAACCAGACTTTGTGATATTTTAATGAAAAAAGAGGTTGTTTCAACTTGGAAATAGCTTTCATGCCACTTTTTTTCAAGTGCCAGCAAATAGTGTTGGAATGGAGGGGTTGATTTGTGAGATCAGAAAGTGCTTTGGTCACTTGAACAGCATTCTCTACTCTATAAAAGAAGATAAGGTGGATAGCATGACAAATATTGATAGGAGAAAACTTGAATGAACAATTACCAGTGGACTTTTGAAGGTCTGGGTACTCTTGGAAAGATAGACTTGATGTAGTAGCACATCCAACACCAAGCTGGATGGTAATAATACAAGCTAAGTGGCTGGCATCAAGTTAAGCAAGGATAATAGCCTTTTAATCAGCTATAAGAGATCACATAATGATAAAAGTACAGAATAAGAATGCATGGGAGTATTTTGAAACTCAGACATACTGTTTACATATGTATCTTCATTTGCAACAACAAATATAGCTTGATGTAATAGAGATTTCAACTTTCAAATTAAAAGTACATAAACTGGCCCAATAAGGTGATCATCTTGTAATGATCATATCTTGGTGGCATCTTAATGGAATCACATGATGTATAGAGCAAAGTTGTAGCCAAGGATTTCTACTACAATACATCCCATCAAAGTGAAGTGTTATTTGTTCATGTAATTGCAGTGTGCTTTACACACCAGACTGGAGTTAGATATTGGGCCAGTTTTTGAAGCCACTATATAACATCTGTTGGCAAGCATTTCTTTATTCTAGCAAGCCTCAGCATCCTTGCTTCACCTTTACCACCCAACTGAAAGGCTTGCAGTGTCATCCTGCATTTGCACCATGTATTTCATTCCAAGACTAATCATTGTCAAGCCTTATTCTAGCCTTTGTTACTAGAACATGCCTTCTGAGGTCTATGCTAGTCCCTACCTGAGCCTACCATAATAGTGAGTGTAAGAATGTGAGTACTGAGGCATTAGTCATATAGAGACTTGCCAGAGGGTCAAATTTGGACCTGGTAGATTTAAAATATAACAAGCAGAAAAAAAGAATATTTGAGCTTGATTACAGCTTTTATACCAGATTTTTTCAAGTGCTGATAAACTATACTGGTAAAGAGAGATTGGTTGATAGTATTGATAAGGGATTTGGCTATCTAAACACCATTTTCTGCCTTTTGAATAAGAATAAAATAAATAATATAATATATATTGGTAGGGAAAAGCTTAGATAAATAGTCTCCTATAGACTTCTGAAGCTCAGAGCACTTCTTAGAATATAGCTTAGATATGGTAGAAACATGGACACCAGTGGTAGTAGCAATGGAGTGGGCAGATTAACCTGCATTTAATAAAAAGAATGGTATTCTTTTTAGCAGAAGAAATAGATCTTATAATAATGGTGGTTGGAAATTAAAAGGTATTGAAGGATTTTAAACTCTGATATACTTCTTGTATATGTATCTTTGTTTGTACAATCAAACAAAGTCAAATATTATTTAATTTCATTGAGATTTTATTTTACTCTAAACAAGATGTAAAACTGTTGCAATGGAATTATTGAATTGAAATAAGTGTATCTTCATAGCCACTGGCCCAAATTACATAATCCAGGAATTGATTTGTAGCTAGAGGTATGTACTTCCTTTTATGATATGAAGCTAAGTAATATTTCCATGGGTATTAATAATGTACTTTATACACCATATTGAGGCTAGGCATTGCAATGGTCTTGAAGGTCACTGTAGAAAAAATTAGATACTCTGTAATTTGCTTTACAATTAAAATGTTACAAACATTGCAAAAGTTTGTTTCTTAATATCATTCAAACTAATCTTAGCTACAGAATCCCTTTTCTCTTGACTAAAAACTTGCTACTATCTTTCTTATTTTTAGCATCCTAATTTTTTCTCTTTCTATTCACATTACCCAGCTTTCTATCTTTGAAATTAGCCTCACCATCAGATGCAAAAGGATCCTCTGCAGCTCTCTTTTTAACAAGAGGCTTGGAATTCCTTGTTATTGACTTAGGATCCTTAAATGAATCTGTCATGGTACCTGTTGTGGCTCTAGAAGCAGAAAGCTCATTGTAGTATGCCTCTTTTAGTTCCTGAAAGATCATCCTAACTTGATCTTGAGCCATCAAGTAAATACATACCTTGATTTCAGAATTCTTTAGTAATGACATATTCTTCCAAATCTACCCAAGTTTTAGTTGATATAATACAAAAGCAGAAGAAGATTATCTACAGTTGAAGGTATGCTACTAGGATGTTTGCTGTCCAAGCCTTGCATTGGTGAGAAATATACTATAGGGATAGAAGAAAAGTAGATCATACCTATTACTGTGTACAGGTCAGACTTGACTCCACTAAGATTGAGTCCATGCTGTCTCAAAAGCACCTTCATGACCTGATGAGATCTTAGCATCAAAGAATGAGCTCTAATTTAAGACATACTGTAGTGACATCCTCCCTGTTATAGACATTAGGAATATACACACATATAACATGCTGGTGCCTAGGGGTAGCATCCTCGGGTAATGTAGCTACCTTTGCACAAAACGCAGAGGTAGAAGATAAGGGGCCAGAAACCAAGGAGACTATCACAAGAAATCAGTCATGAGACGATTAATATTATGCGGTCTTACGAGCAATCTTGCCCCAAATTGCATCCACCTTGTCGACTGGAGCAAAAGTCAACCTGGTAGACAAAGAATGACACAAAATCAAAAAAAATACCTGTTCACATACCATTTCCCAACTACATAACCATACTTCTTGGATATATCCTTTAGGTTGGCAGCGGCTTCGGCTTGTGCCTAATGAAGGTCGGCCCCTAAGAATTCAAGGTAGGGCAAACTGTTTACCTGTTCTCGAGCCCCCTTTTTGCTCTGTGTACCTGCCTTCTTGCCACCACGTATAGAGATTGATGCGTCATTCTTGTTGAGCGTTAGATAAACAGCGGTACCACAAGCCACGACACATACCTTGATTTGCTCAATTGTCTCGGTGACTTGTTGCACTACGGACGACTTGAGTCTTGTGTGATGAGACAAGAGCAGAGAACTCACAAAGGACCGCAGCTTCTACGGCAGCAGCTGCCTCGTTCTCGACCGATGGTGGCTTGGTTTGTCTTTCCCGTCTTACCCATATCCACTAGACAATTGAGTCAAGACTGACTTGCTTACTGAGAATGAAGCACTCTCACAGGCTTGGTGCCATCATTTTGGATCATAGACGGCTTATACTGCGCGTGTGTGCGTGATACAGGCTACGCGTGATCCAGGATATCTGAACTCACCTTCGCAATAAACCTCTCTATGGACAACTCAGCCCCAGGAGACCAAGAATACGGATATCCGGAAGGGATCGTATCATCTAATCGCGCGGTGCTTGTTGACATGCTATACGGGGTTTGGATTCGTCTGAACCGATTGGATGAGCGAACGATGGACGACGACGATTGCTCGTTGCTATGCACGACTCACGTGACCATTGGAGGAGCCCACTTACACGTCGCAGACGACGAGCGCCGGTGTGAGGGCTGTGTGACCGCACCTTGGAACCTATGCTGATTTCCAAGGCACTCACAGCTGATCGTCTGAGATGTGTTGATGCACCTGATGTGCCGATCAGAAGGGCGGGCCCCGTCTTAATCCATCTGGTAGACCCGATCAACCACCGAGCAAGTTGTCAACGTAACGATAGCAGTGCATTTACTCTCCGTGCGTTTTCACTACGAAATGTGGTAACCTTTTTGGCAATATTTGAAACAGTCCAAGGAATGGCCCCCCTTGACACTCCCACAGCCGTGCAAGGATAACCGTGTCTCCGCAGTAGCTGCACACGGCGGTAGTGCAAGCGGTGTGTTCCTTCTAGGCACATTCCCCAAGAGAACCACCTCAGATGAGTGAGCTTTCAAAGATCGAACATAGCCCTGAACGGGAGAAGAATTGTTGGAAAGGAAGGTTTGGGATCGTAGGTCTTCCCTCGGTATCGCGGGAACCCAACACCAGCCGAGAACATAGCAGCAGTATGGGAAACCGTTCTTCCCATGTCGGGCTCCTGCTGGGAACAATACGTCAATCAGTGCTAGATTGCAGGCATCGGCTCGATGGGGTGGAGTCACCGACCGACTGATTCCCCGTCCCAAGCCAAACCACAAGGCCCGATCGTCCGACGGCATCATTCTAGCAGTTGCAGTAACACCGCAGCGTGAGTTTCGTCGCATGGACGACTTCATTGTGATCCCATTGATTGCTCACAGGAGAGAACCCGCTTCCTTGAAGCCACGAAAGGGGTTATGTAGCACACATCCTGCTCCGCGTCATATTCCATCCTCATAGCCTCCAGATCGTGACCCGGATAAATGCAAGAGGTTGATGCAGCGCAGACGACAGAAAGTCGGTGAAATGTTCGAATCTGTCGACCACCCGAGTTCACCGAGATTGGGCGGCGATCTGTATATGGCTACATTAAGAGCCATGGGACACTAACAATCTCAACATCAGTGGATTTTCAGGGTTTTCATGACTCTCACAACACTTGGTGCATGTGCCACAAAGGAAATTCCACAGTACGAAGCAATGAAATGAGGATTGACATGACCATATACGAGATGTTTCCACTTGATGTAGGGAAAGAGTCTCTCCACCCGCGACAAATTTGACCATGCCCCAAGCACGTTTCGATAGGGTTTGGCTTAGGGCGTGAAAAGTATCTTGGCTACATCACAAAGCAAAGTCCCGACTCCCGTTTTGGTTAGATTTGCGCTCCTTGGTCGGGTAGACGCTCGATGGCGTATCGCCTCGCAACGATATACATGAGTGGAACACCTGGAATTTTCCGTATTCGCCGCCGGAGTTCACGGTCGCAGGTTGCGACGACATAACACTTGTGTGCTGTCACACGCTGCACGAGGCAATCGTCGGCATATGTACCAGTATGACTGCAGCGGAGGCGCTCAAATCGGGGATCACGAGCCACTCTTGAGAGACCGTTCAGTTCCCAAGGATCGGAAGTAAATGGAGACTCGCCTGAGAGCTACGCGGTAACGGTGGCCTAATTTCTCAAGCTCAGCCATTACACAATCAGTCACGCATGGTATGCCTTGTCACCGCTGTCAGAAGTTTGCTGCTAAAACGAAGGACGCACATTTGGCGTAGAGGCAATCCATCATGCCACTTACAAGCTCCAGCTTGTTTTGAAGGCTGAAATTGATAAAATTGGTGTCGACAAGCACACGATATGGTGGTACAAGTTCCGTATTGTGTGCGAGAAAGAGCGAAGACGCGGTTTGCGGGCTAAGGTGGGATAGTGAGTCATTGTAAGACGACAGATGTGACTACGCACACTCGACGGACTGCCTTTGCTTTCTCCTCTTCCTCCTTTTTCTTTTGCTTTAGTTGGTTCTCCTTCCTGGCAGGACACAGCTTGGAACATGGCCCGATGAAGCAGGAGAATCAGCATCGTACAAACGTGCGTCATTAGGGCTCAGTAGCCGCTTAACCGCTGCGAATTTGCGTGTCTTTTTGGCTCTTCCCTGCAAATCATGAGGAATTCGTACACATAAAATGGACAGTTGAAATGTTTGACGTACCATTCTCAGATTCAGCCGGTCTATTCAGTGCGAGTTACCCACTCCGCTGCGGTGGGATGCAGACCCACCCTCGAGACTTATCTGGTTAGGGGGATAAATAAATAAATAAATAATGACAAACCTGGACACTTCCTGTCTGGTGAGACTACTGGCAACCCCGAGAGGCGTCCCCATGGAGTTTCAATATAACCGATTCATGCGACTTGTTCCCCGCCTCAAGCCATTGGAGTTGCACTGGGAGAATACGAGTTGCTCTGCCTATTTGTTTTGCTGTTTCTGCAGGTGAGCTACCGGCGGATTTCCTCAGCTGATCCCATCGTTCTCGTGCCACAATCCATGCGCGTGAACGCGTTGCGAGTGTACGTTAAAGCTCTGCTTGGATCCAATCCGTCGGGACAAGCGCAAACATCATGTGGGCGGTGCGGTCAAGCAACCAATCGAGTGAGGTTTGTGCGTCCTTGATAGTCTATTGATAGACCGTCCAGGCATATTCCATGGATACGGAATCGCAGTCGACGTTGATGCTGACGGACAAGGTGGCGCATTATTCGGTTCACATTACGCGTTATCAACTCGACGCGGGAAATAAAGGACTCTTCTTTGTGCGGGTCCCTTTTTCGATTTGCATTCGCATCCAAGCAAAGAAAGGGGACCAGACAGAAGGAGACAAGTAGGGGCAGCGCGGGTCGAAGAACATGTTCTCTGGCAGCGTATCTCCAGGTCGAGTGACTGGAGGATTACGCATTACGCCAACGCAAGCGAGGGACGTGTACGACTTGCGCCTATAAATACGCGAGCCGCAATACAACTGGTATGCCGGTAATCGAGCTACAGTGTTCGTCGGTCATCGATACTCATAGTTAGCTCGTCTGCCCATCGAACTCGCACACCAATTATTATCGATAAGGCAAGAATCTCTCTACGCCAATTGCATCTCGGCGCAACGTCGATTAAATATTGAATGCTTGGCGCCAAGTCTCCCTGTACCTCTGCCGGGCGCCGAAATCAAGCATCAGCGCCGGCCGCTGGCGGTGAATATGGAGTGTTCTCTACTTTGCGTCGGGTGGGTTCTTCCCCCGAATCAGGTTTTGCCCCTGTCGTTGGTCCTTGCTATCTATCTCATTTGCATCTTCTCCGTATGGAGCCGGTGCCGGTCATCCCTGTTTCACCGAGCCAACTTCCCGTTGTGGGACTCAGAGATGTCAGCATCCGATGTCGAACCCCTTTTTGCCTCTGAAGAGGACAACGCTTGTCTCCAAACCCCCCCATTTTCCTGCAGGTCCACAGACTGGGGAGGATGGCCACACCCCTTACTCCCTGGTACTTGGAGAGCTGTGGGCGCGCCCATGGAAGCGGAAAAATGTGTTGGGTGCCATAATCCTGATGGTCCCGCACTTCTTCCTATCGCAGGGCGGTACAATCAATTGGGTCCCCTAATGCGAAAGGAACTGGACCGATTGCACGTATGCCTGTGGCTGACTAGTTCGCCGATGCTGGATAAGGTCGTGTACTTGCACCTGTGATCGGGTGAGCGCGGGTACACACGCGGGGTTCGTCCGCCTAGCGGTATCTCCTCCATGCGACTTTACCTCATACGCTTCGGTGCTCTTTTATTCTATACATGAACGATGCTCTCCCATGCATGGTCATTCGTCTTGCATTCTTCCTTCTGTTCGCCCCCGTTCTCGAGCCTGAACTATGAAGCCTATTTGAAGTTAGCGCTGATCGGAAGGACACGCACAGCAAGACGATGGGGTAACTTGTCACGCCACGCTCACGTACATGAGCTGATCTTCCTAATCGCTTCCTGTCGAGCACTTTACGCAAACCGAGTTATCGCCCAGCTTACTCGGGACGGTAAGCACAGGACTGCATATAAACATCCGAGCACGCCACCTCCTCGCCGAAGCAGCACCATATGGTACGTGACATGTACGACAAATCCTTCGAAACCGTAGTCTTGGCAGTCTCTTGTATATACGGATACGAGCGCTCTCTCCCTCGCTCCCAATTCCCTGGTCAACTGCGTGGTGAGGGCTCTGGTCGGCAGGGGGCGTTGTGTGCAGGCGCATGTGCAGCGCCTTCCAGAATAATGTCGATGTCATGCAAGGTATCCTGTCCGTATACATCAACGACACGTCAGCAGAGAATAGAACATGAGAACAAAAGGACAAAGTGCGATGTTGCAGGGTGGTCAGCCAATCGATGTCGTTACTCCGAAATGGTCGAATCCAAAAATGGCGCGCGGGGATGGATGCGTTCCGACTCCAAGGCTTGGTAAGAGATCAGAAACTGAGGGGAGACGGCGATCGAAGGCATCGTCCGAACGTGTAGCCGAAAAAGAAGTTATACTAGTGGTGGATGAGTTATGTTTATCCGTTGGTTTTCTACGCACCAGACACATCAAACGAGACATGGGCTACAACAAGGAGGGATTGGACGGTACTGACAGGCAAGGCGTCCTGCGATGGTGACACTAACCGCCGTGAGACGATGACGTAAGTGATTACGAGTGATGCCCACGTCCTCGACCATGTGCTTTGTGAAACGCCTGGCGTTCACGACCGCGGACAGGAATGGATTCAAGACAAGAAACAAGCTGTAAACTCCCCGGATCGGTGAGACTCAGGCCCGACAGATGTGACACGGCACCCCAGTGTAGCAACCTTGACAGACAAGAGTGGGGAGTGGTATTCAGCGGGAAACATATGACCGTTCGTGTGGACTGTCGTGGATCGCCAACGGGGCCAGATCGGCCCCACTCCTGGAACAGCATTTGGTTTGACACGTAAACGTGGAAATTTAATGACAGATTTCACCTAGGTTCGCGGCGGTGCACTGTAGCAGCACAGTGTTCGTCCAGCACACAGTTCCCCTTGCTACACGGCTACCAGTTCACGAGACCGTCGTGCCCCACAAAGCCAAAGGCGGGACACATATACCTTGACTTGTCGGAGCAGCATCGCGCCGGGTGATGTGTGCGATAACAGGTCGTATACTCGTCGACATTGTGGAGGCAGTGAAATGCCACCTATCCTCCCAGACATCGTTTGTGCTACCGTACTCGAAGGCGAGATCGCCATTGGTGGCGGTGAGATCCCAGTTGCACTGTTTCAGGGTGCGTACAGTAGATCGATAGGGGTTCGCCGGTTTAAATTCGATGGGAAGGTCATGGGCACGCTAAAGGTTACTCAAGCAGCTCGGAGGCTTCGGTGTGAGATTTCTCCTGGACATTATGTAGCAACCTTACGCGTCAGGTCCTACACAATGCTTCCATTGAGGCGAACGACGGCGCGTTCCGGTCGAGAGAAGATTTGGTGTGTCACGTCAGCGGTCCAGCCTGCCGTCTTACCATATCATAGAACACGCACCAGAATCTGCAGTGGAATTCGACTGCAAGGGTCTTTTTCTTCTAGCGGGCTGGTGAGCATCATTCGCATCCGATAGCTCGCCTCGCCAATACATTCTTGGCGTTTTTTTTTATATTTTATATTTTGGTGACCGACCTGAAGCCCTTACCCAAGTTCCAACGTTCGTCGTTCCAACGCTCACGTGTGTGCGGGACTGCTACGATTTTTCTGATCTCAGCCCATCTTTATTTTCTTTCTCAAAAGGTTCTGGACTGCCTCTGAAATGATTGGGGCGTATGTCTTGTTTGCTTCCCCTTTCGAGTAAGACCCTTGATCTCCAATTGAGCCAAGCGAGGACGCTGTCCCTGCAATGTTCGGGTCGGCTGTGGACGGACTTCTGAGTCATACCGCTGGCATAATGCCCTGGTTCAAGTTAGCTCGGGCACTTTTGTTATTATTTGAACTGCTACGCCCTCCACGCCATCATGCAAAAGTGTACGCAGGTGAACATTAGCGACGTGGACATGGCATCGACGGCTGTACCGTCGCGTGCCCTCTGTGCGATGTTGTACGTGGTGCCGGGGATGGGAAGGCGGGCGTCGATTGCAAGGGCAAGGGACGGTTGTGGTCCCTGGGCGGGTCCCTTGTTGGATTGTGACGGGGGAGGGAAAGGGCGTTGTGTCGGCGGAGAGATGGCGAAGCGACAATAGAGGGCGGTCGAGAGGTGCTGTGTCGACGAGTTCGGGTGGCTGTTCCGGTTACGGTCGGGGGGGTCACCAGGGGGGTTGCAACGGGGGGGGGGTTGGATGCCTGGCATCTGAGATGGGGCGGGACTAGAGTGCTATGCCCAAAACGGGAAATGAAGTGGATCTCGATTCGATCTCGGACGACTACGTCAGATTATGTTTTTTACCGCTGGGAGTGCGAGTGTTGGTCGTGCTTATGGGCGGGCGGATCATTTGAGGCATAAAAGGACGAGGAAGCGAGCAATCGACTCCCTACCTCGTCCCACTCATGTCTTCTCTCGTCGCCCACTACCACGCCTACGTCCGCGAGCTCGACGACTACCTGTCCGTGGCCCTCGTTCTCCTCCGCTGCCGCCCTGCTGACCCTCCCCAGTGCTGGTACACCCGTCACCCTCTCCGGCAGCGACCTCTCCTTTGCCCAGATCGCCGCCGTTGCCCGCTACATCTCTGCCGCAACGACGCCTTCTGCGCCTCTTGTTCGCCTCACTACCAGCGAACACCTCCGCGCGGCCCACGATGCTTCTCGTCACGTCATCGCTTCCAAGGTTGAGGCCGGCCTTTCCATCTACGGCGTCTCCACTGGCTTTGGTGGCAGCGCAGACACCCGCACCGACAACCCCATCGCACTCGGTTCCGCTCTTCTTCAGCACCAGCATGCAGGTGTCATGATTCCCTCTTCTGTCTCTCAGCATGCCTCTCCGTCTGGTATGCGCTCCTGCTCTCCATCCGTCATGTAGCTCATCCACTGTAGCATTGCTGCCGCTCTTGGATCCCGCTCACTCAACCACGATGCCTCCCGCCTGGACACGCGCCGCTATGCTTGTCCGCACCAACTCCCTTCTACGCGGTCACTCTGGGGTTCGATGGAAGCTGGTCGAGAAGATGGTCGAGGTCCTCACCAAAGGCGTCGTTCCACTTGTTCCCCTTCGTGGCAGTATCTCCGCGAGTGGTGGTTAGTTCATTTCACCTCATCGTGTCGTTTCGCTTAGCCACGCCGTCTTTGTCCATAGACCTTTCTTCTCTTTCTTACATTGCTGGTATGCTCATCGGGGACCCTGCCATTCGTGTATGGTTGCTCGGTTCTTCAATCCCTCCATCCCTTACCATCCAACCCCCTCAACCCAAGGTTTCAACATTGCGTTTCCCAGTCTCTGCTACATCCACGTTCTCGTCTAGCTTGACCTCTCGTACCAACACGCCCTCCACCGAATCCGGTGGAGAATCTCCCAACTCCCCCAGCACGCCTGCCTCATCTATTCCTGATGATGAACCTACCAAATCTAAGTCTATTCAGTCGGTCTCCTATACATCTACGGCCTCTTCCACCACCTACACCGCCGCCAAAGCCCTGGCACTCACGAACACGACCCCTATCTCTCTTGCATCCAAGGAACATCTAGGCATTCTCAATGGGACTGCTTTTAGTGCAGGTCTGGCTGCCCTCGTTGTCAATGATGCACGGGAGGTTGCAATTCTTGGGACTGTAGGTGGCATTCATCTACCATGGCTCGGACTATTTGCTCATTCTCGAATAGATGTTGACTGCGATGTCTGTAGAAGCAATGCTGGGCGCTCGTGGTTCCTTCCATCCTTTCGTCAGTCAGAGTCGTCCTCATCCTGGTCAAATCGAGTCAGGTCACCTTATCTGGTCGTTCCTTTCTGAATCCAAATTGGCTCAGGAAGATGAGGTAGAGGTTAAGATCGCAGAAGACGAAGGCGTGCTTAGACAGGATCGTTACTCTCTTCGTACTGCTCCACAGTGGCTGGGCCCTCAGTTTGAGGACATCAAGAAAATCCAAGAAACCATTCGCACCGAAATGAACTCGACGACTGACAATCCGCTCGTGGAGCCCCCGCAAGCGGCTGGTGAGGAAGGTGTGTGCCCATCCTGTCTTCATATTTGATCTGGCTCATGTCCCCTAGGCAAAGTTCATCATGCCGGCAACTTCCAAGCGTTGGCGGTAACTAATGCCATGGATCATCTACGACTCTCGCTTTCTCATATCGGACGAATGATGTTTGTGCAAGTCACAGAGCTGATCAACCCCACCATGAACCGCGGTTTACCCGGGAACCTCCCTGGAGGTGAGAGTGCCCTAGATTTCGGGTTCAAGGGTATGGATATTGCAGCCGCATCATATGCTGGGGAGTTGACCGCTCTCGGTGGAATGAATGTGGGTGTGGGAAATGTCAGTGCTGAGATGCACAATCAAAGTGTCAAGTTGGTGCTCTCTCTTTTTGTATGGTTCGAGCAATTGACGACGCATCTCGACAGCTCTCTTGCTCTGATTGCAGCCCGATATGCTTTGTCTGCACTGGAAGTGTCTCAGTTGCTCGCAGCCACACAGTTGTTCGTTGTTTGTCAAGCGTTGGACGTGCGTGCACTCTATATGGACATGAGGCGAATGTCTGGACAGGTTGTACGCGAGCTCGTGGGCCAAGTGTTTGAGGCTCTCGGTCAGGACAAACTTGTGGACCAGGTCTCGCGCAAGGTACTTCGTCAAGTGTGCGATGCTCTTGACCGCACAACGAGCATGGAGGTGACATCGCGGATGTTCAGGGTGGCTGGCGAAGCAATTGCGCCACTCGTTGAGGCCCTTGCAAGTCTCGACCTCACTGCATTTGATCTTGGCAGGGTGGCCTTGTTCCGTACCACTCTGGCGAACAAGCTCGCGTCACTTCTGACGGAACTGCGGTGTGCATATCTGGGGGTGCCGTTTGCAGACGTGTGGAGGTCGGGCACAGGGTCGGCATCCGCGCCAATGTTCAACATTGCCCCACGTGGGCGTTTGCCTGCTTCCGCTTTTCTGGCACCGCGCACGCGGGTGGTATATGAATTCGTCCGGGGGGTGTTAGGGATTCGGATGCATGGTGCAGATAACCTACGGGGGAGCGTGTTTGGTATGCAGGAGGGTATGACATTCCCTGGGTCGGACACTGGAGACGTGATAGCATCGCTGGAGGGTCCCGTGGATACGACGTTGGGAGACAAGGTGACTATCATTGTGGAGGCGATTAGAGATGGACGAATGACACGGGCATTGGTGCAAGCATCTGCTGGTTTGGGCGCATGACTGTCTGGCTGTAGTTGCATGCTGGGATGACTTGCTCACCTTGCATAGCGCGGTGTCCTTTCATTTCCGATAGTTGTATATGCACTAGATATCTTAGACATATGTATGTGATAAGTAGTCGATACGAAAGGACTTTATAAGCGACGGTGACTGAACTTGGTTGCTCTGCCAATCAGGGATGAGTAGACTACTAATGCACTCACAACCCCTATCCATCTTGGTGTAGAATGTGAGTATATATAGCCAGAAGAGCTGGTAGTAATTGTGTGAAGGAGTGATCTTTCGAGCAGCGAGCGTATTTTTGCGTCATCTGAGCGACTTTATCAACCCCTTGTTCATGAATACCACACTTTCTCTGGGATGACCAGCGAGGAGACGATGATCCTTCGGCAATGGCAATTTCGACGTGACTGCAGGCTGGCTTGTTTCCCCTCCCATGGAATACATTCATATAGCTCGTAGACATTCACTGTTAAAAATATAAAAACACCACCATTCGATAGAGAACCATCTTTCCCTTGAGAGGGAATCAATATCTTTGCTCTTTTTGAGTAACAGGATGTGCTATTGAACCAACAAGATTCAGTGACTCGTTACCCGGTCATCCACCGTAATGGTGACCCGTGTGTCGCTTCCCTCGTTCCCTGGTCTCAGGAGCGTGGAGCACCTTTCCTGCTAGTCGCTCGACGCGACCTGTTTGTCGGATCCACGCATCACGAGGTCGAACGTCAGCCAAAAATGCAGCATCTTCGGGAGAGCGGGGGGACGGACCGATGATTCTTGAACCGATGGATGGTTTCACGCGTGAGTGACCGTCCTCGTTCTCGTTCGGTGCAGATAATCCGGGCGGTGCCACGCCAGTCCCCTCGTCTTCGTCTTCCTCCGCGTCGCGCTCGTAGCCACGGCTGATTTGCGGACCGAACGATTGCGCGTGCGTGTTTCTTGGCGCATCAGAGGGCTGGTCGACAGAGGGCTCTGGTCCTATCCACGGTATGCCCGGAATAGAACACGCGCTTTGTTCGGTCGCGCACCCCGCCATTCCGGGGTCGTATGCTGCATAGCGGTCATCGCTTGCGCCTGGGAGGACGACGGCGGGGTCAGACGTGGACATGGCCAAAGTGTTTGGAACGCAACTGACCACACAGACCCCTCGCAGAGCTGCGATGGTGGTCCGTGCACGTGCACGTGCTCACATCCATGAAAATAAAGAGCACCCGCTGACCCGTCGCTTGTGAGCACCAGAACGTTCCGCTGGCTCGTGTCACTGCGCACGTCGCCGAACCCGACCGTGACCACCCACACCGACGTTCTTGACGAGATACAGGCACGACCCATCTTGATTGTCGACGCCATCGTTGGCTCTTCTCCTACCACGTCCTGCCACTGCGCCGGTGATGCCCGATCACATCAGGGCACGGCATCTCGCGATGGCCCACGAGGTGCGCAGTAGACATCAGCAACACCCCCTTTAAGATGGAGGTACCGGACAGGATGTGGCTGGCTCCCTGTGTGTGAGGGGGGGTCTAACGTGACTGCGATCCGGTGCGGCCTTACGATTCAAATCACTCCTCTTGGGAGTTGTGGTCGCGGTCATTGGCGTCGCGCTCGGGACTTCCAGTCGACGCATGACAAAGATGCTCTGATTCATGTCGCTTTTCGTCGCGGCCCTGAGCCTTGTACTAGTAAGTGGTGTTGGTCATTGGAGAGGTGAGACAGTCGTCCCGGAGATATACTTCCGCTGTATCACCGTCATAACGCCGACCGCTTGGTTCCTTGAAACGCGTCTCCCTCAGCTACCCGGAGTCGTCATCCTCAACCTGGCCCCTCTCCTTTCTCACTCATGACGGATTCGCGGATCCTCATCATCGGCGCTGGCACCTTTGGCCTCTCCACGGCTTTCCATCTCCTCAGGCGTGGGTATACAAATGTGACGGTCCTCGATCGAGCGGCCCAGCTACCTGCTGTAGACGCTGCAAGCACAGATATCAACAAAGGCACGTGCTGACTCTGACAGACCTTTACGATAGTGATGACGTCCTGAAACAGTCGTCAGGTCATGCTATAGTGACATATTTTATACCCGACTAGCGAGAGAGGCGATAGAGGCTTGGAAACAGCCCATGTGGGAGGACTGTTATCATCAGTGCGTCCTGGCTTGTCTAACACCGTTTTCATCCAGTGACCATACTTGCCCGCCTTGCAATGGCGTTTGACAACTAGATGCGGCGTAATCAACGTCGGCAGCATCAAGCGTGATGACAGACTGAGGGAGAATGATCGGGAAGTTGGTGCACCCATCCAAGACCTCCCAGATGCCAAAGCCGTCCGGACGAAGCTCTTGTCCTCCCTACGTCTCCCAACCAGTTCCACCCCTACGTGCTTGGACTCCGACCCGAATATACAGTACATCGGCTCATTGACAGACTACTGTGGTTACTTCAATTTCGAAGGTGGTTGGGTAGAGGCAGCGCCGGCAGTGGAGATCCTTCTCTTGCGCGTGAGGGAGATGGGCGCCAGAGTGATCGAAAACCAAGAAGTCGTCGATCTTGTGAGAGGTGAGAGCGGACAGACAACGGGCGTAATGTGTAAAGATGGCAGTCGTTTCGAGGGTGACAAAGTCGTACTTACAATTGGATCGTGGACCGCGTCGACGTTTCCCGAGTTGGAGCTTGACTTCAAATGTTTGGCAACCGGGTAAGCTGGTTCTACCAACCGTGATGACGTTGATGTGGACGGATACCCCTAACCAGCCAGAGTCTGGCAATGATACAACTTGACGCAGAGGAACAGGAGCAATACAAGGGATGTCATGTATACTTGGATTTCGACAGTGGTTTCTACACCTTTCCGGTGAGTTTTTTGCTTTCCGTTTTTTTGTTCTTCTGTTCTTGTTCGTTTGTGCTCCGCGTCATCGTGATTGCCGTCGCACTTGTTGGTGCACATATGAACAAGTCTCTGGATCTTTGTTCTCATGTGCCGTTATCTTTTCGTCTCCACTTGGGCACTTCGGAGTGTGCTAGTAGGCTTGCCCTTGGCTACGGGTGGTGTCCAGGGGCGGCTCATCAAAAAACTTCTTATCGCATTATCGATACTCCCCGCTCGCCCATCTTCATACGTCGAGCTTTGGGTGCTGCAGACGAATAGCGCCATGTTTCAGCAAAAGGATAAGCGCACACACGCAGCGGAAGAGATCCGTCCGGTTGGATATCCTCCCACTTTGCCTTTCTCTTCCACTCGTGCCTCATGCACCTTGTCCAATTCCCGAGGCGCCATTGTCTCCAACTGAGAAATGCCATGTTTACACTGTTTTCCGACTGGACCTGGTGTGTTCTATTTGGACCTTGTGCCCGGGGGACCAGCAGTATTGACTGACAGCTTGTTCGAATTTGATTGGTTTCATTAAGCACATTGTTTCTGGGTGACATCCATTCATCCTTTCGTCCACCCGGGTCGCAGTTTACCCTTTTTTCCCAGTGAATTACCCGTCGCCTTGATCATCTGTTGATGGATCGCACGCTCTTGTCACATACTGGCTTGTCCACCCCCCCTCATCCTCAAGCTATTCATCTTTTATCGTCTAGTCGGTTGACGTTGCCTGGACAGGGGTCCTCTGTCGGCGGTTATCACCTTCGATTGGTTGTTCGTTTCGTCCCTGTCTCCCGTGGTTATTTGACGAGACGTTTTGCACCCTAATTCCCCATTTACACTATTTCTTGATAGGCTCTTTTACTGACCAGCCATACTTCACCGTTAGCCAACCCAACACGGAATCGTCAAGTTTGGCATCCACACGGCCGGACACACTCACATGATCCCTCCCAAGCGCATCAGTGGTGACACCAGTCACCCAGTCCGAAAGATATCGACGCCACGAACAATCGTGAGCCATCCTGACTCCGGTGATGGCCTGCGCGTCCCGCGATCAGCACTGCAGGAATTAAGAGAGCAATTGAAGAAAGTGTATCCTGAGCTGGCGGAGAGGCCGTGGGCTAGGACACGTATGTGTTGGTGGGTCGCCTTTGATTCTAGTTCCTCTTCTTGCATCGTCTTTCTCTTTAAATTCTATTACCTTCATCCCCAACCTTTTGCATGCGACATCCAGGAGGTCTAGGGGTCAAGCTTTATGCCGTGATCCCCGACCGAGCTTTGAACCTTGGGATGATACGCGAACCCTATTGTGGCATCTTGTGTGGCACTGCGCCACACTCACAAAACTGTGATGGGCCAGTCGTAGGGCGCTGGACGCACGATAAACCTAGAGGTGTACTCTCTTTGTTGGCTTGCAAGTTGAAGTTCCGATGATTTTCCATAATGCTGGCGAGATAGAGACGCCGAAACTCTTTATTTTCAGCAATTCTCGCCGAACGTCGCATGCCAACGATAGGGATCACGAGGGACGTCGGCGGCTGACCGCACGCGGAAGGATCTTATCCTTCCATCAGTGCGGGTACTCCGTTCTTCCAGTCTGGGATTATGTTCCCTGCATTCATTGTGTCATGTTGTGACACATACTAGATTGGGATCACAGAACCTGTTCAGGGGTGCGCTAAGGTCCTTAATGTGAGTTCGGGTCGCAAGAACCATTCGACTACATCTTCGGTTCGTGCATGTCAACCATGACCCAAGCAGGAACCGAATGCTGATCAGCTGTTGGGACCCCCTTTGAATTTCTCCCTTTACGTTTCCATACTTGGCACGAGAAGATGTTATGACCTGAGGGACTGACTCCGCTACTACAGGTACACTGATTCGCCCGACGGAAACTGGGTCATCGGTCCTTTTCCTGGAGATGCGACGTTGTTCTTAGCTACGTCTGGTAGCGGACATGCATTCAAGGCAAGTGCATCCATCAGATTTGTTAGAGTAGGGATAATGCTAAGTCGGGTCTAATCTCGATGACATCACTTCATTTCTCAATCTGGCGAGTTGGATGGACAGATCTGTGACTAACTCCTTTACCCGCCGTCCTTGCAGTTTCTCCCAGTCGTTGGCCGCCTCATCGCAGATTCCCTTGAGAGCAAACTTGACGTCGCAACGATGAGACGGTTCGCGGTCGACCGGGATGCGGCAGGTGCAAAGAACAGTGAGCGTGCGTCCCATGTCACGCAGGAGCTAGACATAGGGGAGCTTTGTGGCCCGGAGGATTAGGGCCATGGTAATTGTCTGAATACGTTCAAATCCAAGCAATGTATGATAGTCTTACTCTGGCAGCATCATCCACTCGACCGATTAGCCTACACGCCTAAGCCAACCAGAACCCGGGATTCGATACCTACCTTATGGTACGTTACATACCGCTCATCATCGACTCAAATGACGCCCGCACGCACTCAGAACAAGTGCATGTGGAAATCATCTCGCCTGGACTTGAGTCTTAATCATCTTGAGATTGAAGCGGCTACCATCGGTGGTTGAAACGTCCGCGAGTGACGCTCATGTCCAAGATTGCAGGGGCATCCGTTTCCCGGGTGCTTCACTGTGTATAGGTCTTGGTGCCCCGGCTACTTCAATAGCTCTACTATTAGGACGGATTCAAGACGATTTCTCTATCCTCTCCAAGTCCACCAGCTAGCCGTACCCGGTACCTATGTGCATGCATTCTACTCTCTAACCATGGTCCCGGAATGCATCGGTTGTCTTTCGTTGCCAGGTTTCTTGCATCCGACGCTCACCACACGGTACTGTTCTCTGTGAGCGCCCAGGCAAAGTTATGACGTTTGCCAACTTGCTAGGCGACGGCGTGAGCTCTGTCATGAAAAAAAAAAAAAAAGAAAGGTCGCCGCTACGCGACGGTGAGTGACCGATTACCAATACGTAGAAATATACTGATGTAACGGAGTCTAGGAAGGAACGTTGAACGCTCGCGCAAAGTGACGTCGAGCAACCCTCAGCCTCACATCTTGGTGACGTTCCAAGCATTCGGCAGTTCGTTGCTCGACTATTAACCATGGTAATATCCGGTTACGATGCGAGGTTAGGCTCGAACAGTAGCTCGGAATGCCCCCATAACGAGACGTATTTTGGTTTGTCGTCGTTATTTCGCATGAAGACGCCTGGTCATGTCTGTTACCGCATCAGACCTGGCTGACAATACTACCGGTCAGATGTCCAGTACTGTGAGGTGGGTACTCCGATGACCGACAGACACAAGTAAACGAGGTGGCAAGAGGTCTTTCGGGATGCCTTTTTCATTTATACTCGACTTATTCGCAAGGTCAGCGAACTTGAGGATCAGTTGTGACCTGTAGGCGATATGCCAAGAGCTCGGCATCTGGAAGGGGCCTGGCCGTTGAAAGGTCGTCCCGTTCTTATTTTCATATGGGTTTGAGGACGACGGACCTCATCGTTGGATTCGATGAGGATGGCTCATTGTACGTTGGGCAAATTTTTAGAGAAAGACAATGTGCCTCTCGCTCACAATTACAGTGGTTGTCTGGGGTCCGAGTCGATGACACCGCCTGCTGCGTCTGGATCTGAGTCTCGGGCTTGGTCAACAACTCGTGTGACCCATCAACGGTGCATTGGGCCTATTGGGCTCACCAGAGACATCGTGGTCTCGTATCGAGACCGACGTGACTACTTTCCATCACCACCCGCCCAGGGCGATACCACGCGACACCTAGATCCTTCAATCCACTTTATGTTGGAACTTGCAGCGCCCGTCTAGATCGACGTCTATGGTTATCTTTTTCCTTGAAGGGCCACCGGCATACCGTTGCCCTCGTGTCATATTTTCTCAGTCGTTCTACTAGACGACCGAGGTATGCATCATTCGTTATCACATTCTAATCACACTCTTTAGTCTGATTACCACTAGGTACTGAACACAGTCGTTCTGCCGTACGACAGAGTCTGACTGCCACTGATTTACTTATCGCGTTCCTCAACTATCGTCACAGGCCCTCATTATTGACACACCCACCCGTATGCATCAGAGGCATCGGCAACGTAAAATGAATGGGTTTCTACTGGCTCTCAAAAAACTCATCCCTGAACGCCGTTCCGACATACACAGTCGCGCGCGGTCTGCCGACGTATCTGAACGAGGTGCAAGACACACGAGCTCTCCCAAGGTACCGGAAAACTGAACACGCGCGTTCCTTCGAGAATGCGGCAACTCCAAGGCGGTGTCGACACTTTGTCACTTTACTTGTCTTTTCAGGACGTTGTGCCTCTCGACTATGTCAATCCCTTCTGTAACGGATGTTGTCGTTCAGGTGTTTATGTAAACCGGTATGGAGCGTGAGTCCAGAGGAATAAGGTCAGGCTCTCCGTACTCATGTTGCCGGTCCTTCTGCGATGGGCAGCGCCAGTTTGCACGGGTGTTGACAACTCAAGGTTAGCCTTCTTCAGGGCATGGGTACGTTCACTTTCGATTGCCAAGACGCACGGAGAGGAGAGTAGCAGTATTGACGGCGCGATTTATCCAGGGCATATTCAATGGGGCGTCGAGTTACGAGAAATTCGGGTCGCGTCTGCAGTAGCATATGTGGTTGTTACCATCAAGTGGGATGGCCAACGACTGCAGCTTTCGGTGCCTGCATTCTACTGTAGTCCCTGCAGCACGATGGCATAAGGTCTTCTGAGACAGAGTGGACGGACCACGAAGCTCGTGCGACTCATTGTGGATCTTCATATTCATCTTAATACAACATACTACATAACGCTCGAGGTCCACAAATTTGTTTGGTTTTCGTTGCCAGTTTGATGTCTCGCCCATGACACCCCATCATGTACTTGCCAGTCAAGTTGCGAACGCCTGTGAAATCGTTCAAGTTCCCCAATGCTGGCTCATCTCAAGTAACCCACTGCGAAGACCACTCATGCTCTCCTCCCCACGAACTCCCTCCAACTCCTCACCTCGCTCGGTATGTTTCCTTCCTCGTAGCTTAACAGCCTTTGCCCATTCTCAGCCATCCTCCGCTTCAGTGCCTCCACCCACAACATCGCACACTTGGCATTGTTCAGCAATGGCAACCCAAAATCTACGGCATTTCGACGGGCAACGTAATCTTCATCTTCTCGCCCCTTGCTGCGCCCGCGAGCGAGGTTGATTACTGATTGTATTTCATACTCGTCAAAGACCTCGCGAAGCCGGCGTTTGTCTGACGTGGGGAAGAAAATACGTTTGCAAGTCACGTGGGGGATGGCAGTCAAGGTGGCCTCGATCGAGGACGAGGAGACATAGAGCTTGAAACCGAGCGAGTGGAGTGTTTTGGCGATATAAGGAAGCTCCGGCGTGTTCGGCGAGCCACCGAGCAAAACACCTGAACGTGGGCGGGGAGGTTTGAAGCCCGTAGTAGAAAGTAGTGATGCCCAGTATGCCTCGTAAACATCAGAACCGAAAGAAGCCACTTCACCCGTGCTCGCCATTTCTGAACGTAAGATATCAGCGAAGGGGACATGGAAGCAACAATGAAGAGGTCACACACCGACGCCAAGGAAAGGATCGGCACCGCCCAGTCGTGTCCAGGAGAACTGTGCAACCTTGATACACGTGTAGTCTCGCTTTTCCTTCATCAGATCAACAGGTTCGGGTACGTTGACACCGGTGATGGCAGCCGCCGCCGTTTCAATAAAGTTATGTCCCAATACCTTAGAAACAAAGGGGAACGAACGCGAAGCACGCAGGTTGCATTCGATGACCTTGAGCTTGTCCTCCTCACCGGCCGTGGAGGCGGGCTTCTTGATCACTTGCATGTTGAAAGGTCCGGAAATCTCGAATGCTTGCGCCACTCGCGACGCAATGTCCTTCAGTCTTTCAAGGTCCCGCCCATTTAATGTATGAGGAGGGAGCACAAGAGTAGCATCCCCAGAATGGATTCCAGCGTTCTCAACATGCTCACTGATCGCGTGTACAAGGAGCTGGCCTCTGTAGGCGACGGCATCAACGTCGATTTCCTGAGCGTTCGAAATGAATTTAGTGATGACGACGGGGTGGAGGGGAGAGACCGAAGATGCGGCAGTGAGGGTGTGTGAGAGCGCGGATTCTTCGTACACAATGCTCATCGCGGCACCCGAAAGAACGTACGAGGGTTGCACGAGGACTGGGTAACTAGATGCATCGGGTCAGCACTCTACCTGAAAATGGCACGAGTTACAGTGTACTAACCCAACACGATCTGCAAATTCCTTGGCAGCTTCCAACGACGTGACTTCGACCCATTCAGGTTGATCGACACCGATGGAATCAAGGACACTCGAAAATTTGTGACGATCCTCTGCATTATCGATCTGCGAGGGGTCTGTGCCAAGGACGTTGACACCGCTCTCCTTGAGTCGAAGCGCGATGTTTTGTGGGAGCTGACCTGTCAGAGCGGCACGTTTAATTGGCATTGCGCCGATGAAATAAGAAATAACTGACCTCCAACACTGACGATAACACCTTTGGCACCTTCGAGCTCGTAGATATCCATCACGCGCTCCCAACCCAACTCCTCAAAGTATAACCTATCTGCCTCATCAAAGTCCGTACTGACGGTCTCAGGATTGTAGTTGACCATGATGGTCTTCCCGCCAACGCTCTTCCCGTCCTTGTTCAGAGTATCACCCATCTCCCGCAACTTGCGTGCGCAGGTGACGGCACACCAGTCGAACTCAACACTACTTCCAATACGATAGACACCGCTTCCGAGGACCATGGTACCGTGGTCATCGAAAGTAATGTCATGTGTAGACGCGTTATATGTTGTGTAGAGATAGTTTGTATGAGCAGGATACTCGGCTGCCAACGTGTCAATCCGTTTCACGAAAGGGGTGATGGGCGGGTCCTGCGATTTGCGAAATTTGCGTACATCATTTTCCGTGGTGTTCAAGAGCGATGAAATCTGGGAGTCGGAGAATCCTTGTTGCTTTGCAGTCAACATGAGGAAAGGAGGAACGGCCGAGAGGTTGCCGAGGGAGGAGAGGGCCCGCGACGTGTTGACAATGTTTTCGATCTTAAATAGGAACCACTTGGAAAGGGAACAAATATTGACATAGGAAATGAGAGTATGATGCACAACATACCTTGTCTATCTTTGTCAAGTCGTGAATCTCTTGTACACTATACTTGCTGTTGTACATCGCAAACGCGATGACGAAAAGCCGCATGTCCGTGGGGCGCTTGAGTGCTCGCTCCAACTCAGCCATCTCCTCCAGCTTTTTCAGCCCACCCACAATTTCAAACCCTCTCCACTTGGGATCGACCATACGGACAGCTTTTTGCAAGCTCTCTTCGAACGTCCTACCAATGGCCATGACTTCACCGACACTCTTCATAGCGCTACCAACTTCACGATTGACTTCGTTACTAAACTTGGCGAGATCCCATTTAGGAATCTTGGTCACAATGTAATCAAGAGATGGTTCGAAGCACGCAGTGGTCGTTCTGGTGACGGCGTTTGGCAACTCGGGAAGGGTATGTCCCAAAGCAATCTTGGCAGCTGTGTAGGCGAGGGGGTAGCCTGTCGCCTTGGATGCCAGAGCGGATGAACGACTCAATCTGGAATGGTAGGTAAATATTGTCAATTATCAAAACGTCTGACACACCGTGCATTGACTTCAATCACGCAATATTCTCTCGACTCGGGATTGAGGGCATACTGAATGTTACACTCCCCAACGACACCAAGATGTCTGATCACCTTGATCGCAGCGCTCCGTAACATGTGGTACTCGTCGTCATTCAGAGTTTGACTGGGGGCAACGACGATTGAATCACCCGTATGGGTTCCCAAGGGATCGAAGTTTTCCATGTTACAACAGATGATGGTATTGTCGGCCCCATCACGAACGACCTCGTATTCAAGCTCTTTCCAGCCTTTCATACTACGCTCGATAAGGACTTGAGGAGAAAGGGAAAGGGATTTGGCGGCGAGATCCCGCAGCTCGACAGGGTTGTTGGCAAAGCCAGAACCCAGGCCACCCAGAGTAAAAGCAGCACGGAGAATGACAGGGTACCCAATTTTTTCGGCGGCTTCGAGGGCTGCATCGACGCTGGAAACAGCGGTCGACTGAGCGACTGGTATATCGATTTCTGACATGCGATCACGTGAGGACTAGATCAAACCGCGAGAAGGTAGCAGACCTTTGAGAGCTTGCACGAAGAGGTCACGATCTTCGGAAATCTCGAGCGTCTTGATGGGTGTTCCGAGGACCCTGATGCCAAGGCGATCAAGAAGGCCCATCTTATCGAGAGCGATACCAACGTTTAAGGCGCTCTGACCCCCGAAGGTGAGTAAAATGCCGTCGGGCCGCTCCCTTTCCAAAACGTATGCAACGTAATCTGGGGTGATGGGCAGAAAATAGACCTCAGAGGCCAACTGGTGACTAGTCTGCCACGTAGCTATGTTTGGATTGATCAACACAGAGTCGACACCTTCTTCGCGAAGGGCTTTCATGGCCTGCGAACCAGAGTAATCGAACTCGCCAGCCTGGCCGATGGAAAGTCCACCACTGCCTACAACAACAACCTTTTTAACTTTGGGACGATCAAGCTGCGGGAGAACCTTTGCGGATAATTTTCGGGCAAGTTCTGAAGGAGAGCTGAGCACATGTTCGCCATGCTTTGGTGCGTATGAGCCAACAGCTGGTGCAGCAATTGCACGTAGAGGGTTAGTGGGTATGATGCGAGAGCGGAGTTGAGTCGTGGAGAGAAGGCGGGTGGATGGATGACGAGCACGGACAATGTTGTTCAGAGAGGGTGATGCACGCGCTGCAGTGGGAACCCGAGGAAGTGTCATAGTGAGCATGGCAAAGACCTTGTAAAACTTATTTTCAATTACGGGCAAAGGGAGAAGACGAGGTCACTGAGATAGCTGTTCAGACGACAGATCGAGCTGTCAGCGGCGAGGAGAACAGAGAAAGAGGAGGTGTGACTGACTCGTCGCGCGTGTTCTGAGTGAAAATCATATACGAGCTCAGAGCTCTCCTTGGTACTTTTTGTAGGTCGATCGCTAGAGAGGTAGCGAACCAGGCGAACACAAAAGTTTTAAAAGTTTTTCACGACTAAATAGACACGGGGAAGTCGGCACGTGCCCTGTAGGCCTCCCCCCAACCGCCGCACCGATGCCTAACCGTGATGAAGGGTAAAGAATACAACGAAAGTGAAGCCTCCTCGACTTTTGGACGGCTGAGGTCGTCAGATGACCCCACGTCTTGATGCAGCCCCGCACCGCCGTCGACGACCAAATTACTCAAGTTCCTGCATCACCGTCGAAATAATCCAGGCTCTCCTTCCACTCAGCCCCTTCTGCGTCCGCATTGTTATAAACGCAGAAATACACTCGTGCCATTCTGAGCACCAGGAATCTCAAGATATCAATGCAACGCCAACATTCTGGGACACTGCAGAAGAGAAATGGCGACCCAGAAACATCCCGCCTGGCCAGAAATGGAAACCCTCAGCATCCGGTATTTGACGTGCAAGTAATTGAACCTATTGTTAAGAAGGCCTCTGATCATCGGGGGTCGTGGACAGGTTTCTAATCGCATCTGCATTAAACGTATCAGTGAGCTTTTCCCTACTTGACTGGGACAACAATCTTGAACGGGACGACCACATTCAGATGGGAATATATGAGTACTTGGAAAAATTCATTCGTTGCTCTCGCCTGATTTCGATTTCGAGAATCGTATGTTTCTTTGGTTGCGGCTCTAGGTGGTTACGCCCTGCAATCGAGGTGGAAAATGGAGTGACCGCCTGCTGTGTAGAAAAAGCCGGGGCATTGCACGTACGACAAAGGCTGGAAGGTGTCCAGGATGCAGCCAAGCCGTTGCGAATACGAGAAATGATTGGAAACTTCTGGAATGCAGCTGACGTGCCACGGGCATGCGAAGAGGTAAGAAGCACCTCCGATGCAGTCAGTGCACTGTGGGGAAGAGCTGGAAAACGCGTTTGATGAGATCTCACAGGTCAAATTTGTGATTGACTCCACATGAGTGGTTCTTGTGATGCAACAGCTAATCGGCGTATTCCACAAGGCCGGTGGGTGCGTGGCACTGTTCATTCTACTCGCCTATGCCTTGCCCTTGAACGTGGCTTCCGGGCTGTAGCACGAGCCGACCTTGTCCACCAGTGCAGTGGTCCGAGACGTTCTGTATTGTTGCTCTCTCCATGCAAGGGTACCTCTCCGCCCCTCGTAATCGTTACCGCAAAATGCTGGCTAGACAAAAAAAAAGGCAGCGTATCCTTTCCACCTTCATACAATAGAACCATTGCATGCTTTAGGGTCTCGAGGACCACGAAGTGATTGCATAACCTTGGAACCGCTTTGGCGAGCGTCCGATGCGTAAAGTGATCAATGATCCCTCGAGAAACAAGACCAGATCATCCTTGTTGACAGCTCCCCGGGGGAAGGCGCTCCACTTGAATGGACGTCTTTATCCTCTGTTTCGCCCTCTTCTTCGTGTCCGTTTGCATCCCCGTCCATTTCGTATCTCTAGATGATCAGCTCAGCCCTCTGCAGTCACTTTTCGCATACGGTTGCGTTCCTCGTTGTCCACAAATGCTTTCCAGATAGCACAATCAACGTCATCCGAGATCGAATTTGGAGCAACTTTGTCATCGTAGTCATAACGGGAAGGCGTCCCTTCAAAGATCTTCCAAGAACCTGTAGCATGCAGTGTCCCTCACCAACTGGGTCAATACGGTGTGGCCAAAGACATGGCCCCGGAGGTCGTTCATAAGGTACCATACCCCTTCCAGTTCACGATTAACGGCTTTATTCATGGTGGTACGCGTATGCGGCTAACCCAGCTGGAGGCATGATGTCATGTAGACGAAGGCGAGCGTCGGTAAGGATGAGAACAACACGATTGCGTAAATTGGAGATCCATTTACGCCAAAGGTACAGTAGAGCAGGATGCGACAGTGGAACGAGAGGTCGAACTTACGGGCTTCCCCATATCATTAGGCGCCTATAACAGCGTGGGCGGCTATGGTCATCTACAAGTGGCGGCTGGCAGGTTAAGTCCTGCCGTCGGAAGGGCGCGTGAGGTACTACTGGACAGACGAAGGGGAATAGTGAATGTCCGGGACGAAACGCTGTGTTACTCGACTGTACAATTTTCTTAGTGAGCACCATGCTACGTTCAACGTACGTTTTCGAGTCGACGATGGGACTGCGTACCAACACCTCGAGGGTCTACCAGTCAAGACTCACTCGTATGCCCACATAGAACGAGCTTACAGACTCGAGGACCAACACCAGATACGCCCCATTCGACGACGTCGCCAGGTATCATAGCATTCTGCTCAGGCATCTTCGACTCCCTACCCCGTCTTCTAGTATAGCTACGGAAGCCACACAACACAAAGGACATGCAACGATGCAGTCAGTGAACGACTTGGATACTACATACACATGTCGAGCGTCCTCAGACGGCTGGGAGTCCGAGAAGATCCCATTTGTACTATTGACTGAGAGACAAAGAGAGTAGAAACATAACAACAAATAGAAAGATGAGGCCAAGACAACAAAGATGTTGGTTTTTTTTTTTTTGTCCGCGCAAAACACTTGGTTCACTTCTAGCCCGAGTATTGAATGTCAGAAAGGTGGCGATGTGAAGGACAGGAATGACCGTGCACCAATTAAGCAGCTATAGGAACGGCAGGCTTGGTCTCATTCTTTTTCCCAGCTGCTGCTGCTGCCGCTTCCGCGTCTTGAACAGCCTTCTTTGTAGCCTCCAACTCCTTGATTTGCTTTTCCAGCTTCTCCTTCACATTATCTGTAATTCCAGAACCCTTATTTGGGACATTAAAGGTCATACTCCGATGCACGCTTCCGCCCATGCTTCCCGTCTCGGGGGTTGGCACGTTTACCAATGGCCCATTAGTAGATAAGCCGCGGTGGAACGATGTCGGCAACACGCGGCCATCCGGGTGTTGGAAAGGACACGCCGCACGCGTGCATGCAGCAGCAAAACGACACTGTTGGTTAAAGTGGGTGTTGGCCGGACGTGCAGGATGTGAAAATGTGCACGTAAGGCGGGTACACGAGGCACCAAACCGACATGGAATAGGGCCAGAAGGTACGCTGGAATAAGCTGGCGTAGTATGGAGATGTGGGAGTGTTGAAGTTGGCTTTTGAAGTTCGACACCTACGAGGACAAGATAAGCAGAGCGACTAAACATGCAAGAGGTTTTGCCTACCTGGCGTATTGACGGCCGGACTGACATGTGACTTAATACAATCCTTATCTCTACACTCTTTGCCATTTTCACATGCATCCGTACTCAGCACCACGCCGCTCTCGGCCGTAGCGACTGGCGAGGGGTGCGAATACCGACACTGTGAGTTCACGCATTTGGTGCCAAATTTGCACAATGTTGGTGATTGAGGACGCTCTGGCAGCGCATAAGGTATCCGTTGCTGCTGAGCTGGGGGTGGCTGTTGTATAGAAGCGGGGATAGGTGTTGGAGCGACTACGGGGACAGAAGGTTCGACAGGCTGAGTTATATTGATCTCGGGTAAGAGCTGGGGCTGCACTTGAGTCTGCGTGGGGGTGGGCGAATCGGAAGTTGGTGTGGGTGATACTGCAACATGGCCGCCTCGTCCTGGCGCTCCACCACGGCCCCTTCCGCCCCTTCCGCCACCCCTTCCTCGTCCATTCACGCCCTGTGCTGGTGCTTGCCCTTGGCCAAATGCACCCCCTCCCTGGTACATACCCATGTCTCCTTGTTGTATCCCTGGAAAGCCACCACCCATCATCTGGCCCGTGGCGGGGTTGAGCATTCCCATTGAGGTAGCCATCTGAGCCATGAGTGCCATCTGGTTCATCATCATCTCTTGCAGCATCATCGTATTTGCATTCACATTGGCCGCGGCTATGTCCATCCCGACACCGTTTTGAAAGCCCATCATCATGGCTGGATCGGGTGTTGCCCCTCCAGGAGGAATGCCGCCATTTGTCACAGCATCAATGCGTGCTTGTATCTCATCTCCGCGCGCATATGATGAATGCGCACTGTTTCGTCCACCTACACGATCCAATAAACTCCTTCCGCTGGCGCCTGTACCAGTCTCATTTCTTGAGCTGCCACTCTGCATAGCGCGAGGGCCAGTTGGCACATCCATACGACGGGCTTTCAACGGGCCATGTCCAGTGGGTGAGGGAGATCGTACAGATGCTGTTCGTTTCTGTCCATGACCGAGCGTCGAAGACAAAGCTTGTTGATAGAGTGGAGCACTGCCAGGTGCTCCAACACGAGGGTTAGGTGGGCGTCGGTGATCAATCGTTGAGGATGATGGCGAGTGAACGGGGATCTCGGATGTGACTTGGGGTTTCGATGTGGTTGCTGACGTCAGGGAAGGGGAGGTGGACGGTGATGCTTGTGGTATCACTGACTCCGGAGTACCTTTGGCCGCTTCGACATATAACCAGTCAGTGAAACTAGGGTCTATTGGAGATTGAAAAATCATTAGCGATCCCAAAAATTCTATTAGATATGGGGAGCTGTGAGGAAGGGTACACGAACCGAAGTCAGCTCCAATTACTACAACAAACAAGGGCTGGTCAGCTGGACGTGAAATGATCGGGGGTGACATAATGCTTACAATCCTCAAGTTCAGAAGTTATCTGAGCTGTGGCAGAGGATGAACGTCAGTACAGGTCCTACGAATGGGAAGCGTCAAGACCAAAGGCAGGACATCAACGTACCAGCAGTCTTGTTATTTATGATCATAATAGTGATATACTCTGCCATGACTGGGTCTGCGCAGCCATTTGAATAAAAATTCGACGCATGGACGTGATTCTAGAGGACTGACCAGCATCAGGACTGAAGCCCCGCTTCATGAGCTCGTCCTGTATCGCATTCTATGAAAAAAGCACCAAGTCAGCTGGAAAATGCACAAAACATCGACTGCCTGGTGCGTACTTGGAGAGAAATGGCGCGTTCAGTTCCAATCGTAAGGCCGAAAGGCATTTGTTGTGGAAGGTGAACGGCAAAGGTGAACGACGGTGATTAGCAAGGAGTGAGTGAATCGACGTTGGCAGAGCGCGGGAGCGACGATGACTAATATGCTGAACCTTGTCAAATTATATTATTATTATTTTGCTACAGAATTATGACCCACGTCCACAAGCTTTCGCGGTGAGTTCAACGTACGATAACCAGTTAACTTGTAACTAAACATGACGGGTCTACGGAGCTGGCTCAGGATCAATAGCTGTCCCGGCGCTGCTCTTAAACGATATCATTCGAGGCTCCTTAGCGGTGTTTTGGTCCTCTGACGAAGGACCGTTCAAACCCGAGTCCTCGCCCAACTCAGGCGCATCGGCCCCTTCACCTAGCTCTCTGGAGGAATTTTCGCCTCGCACTTCTCTTCTCCAAAGGGCCTCCAGCTGGCGCTGCTCCTCTTCCTGCTTTGACACAATGACCTCTCTCTTCTGCTTCAATTGCTCTGGTGACATTGCCGGTCTTCGAGCAGGACCTGGTGTGGCCCTTGGGGAAACCACGTTAGTGTCAAACCTATTCATATGTACCGTGGCATATCACTTACTGTCGTGAGTGTCCACCCAAATTTCGAACGCCTTGGACAGGTGGACGACTGGGAATAGTCGGAGGTCCGGCAGGTCTGCGTCAAAAACTATTTAATATCCAGGTCGCCCACGAGAAAGGGCACATTTACTCATCCAGCTCCTCAAGCTGTATCTTGTAATCCGGTACCATCTTCTCTCCGTATAGCCATTGTCTGTGCCACGTCGGTTCGATGTCTTGCCAATACCGAAAATAAGCTTCCATCCGCTCTCTCCGTCCGCTCTCCGCCTTTACAAAGTCCCGAACGTCTCTTGCTCTCCTGCGGAGCTTTGCAGCAGTTTCGCGAACATTCGCTACTTCGTTCAGAATGGCAACATCCTTCGCAGATATCTCTTGCATGATCGTAACACAACGGTCAAGGTCTTTAACTTTTACGGGAGGAGGCATGCCTGAGCGGGAGGAAACGGGGGTATCAAAATCGAGTTGTTCCTCCTCAGTCATCTCGGATTCGGTGTCGCTAAACAAATTCCGGTCGTACGAGGGTACGACGGATGTTCTGGGCCTCGGGGATGCCGATTGCGGAATCGATTGCCCAGCCTCGGGCGGTGGAGGACCTGCATAATTGACATGGCGTCGCATAAGAGAATGGAGTCCTAGACGCTTAGTGCTTACCTGGGAAGCTAGTCTGGATTGGTGTATCTTGGGGACATTGGGCGCCGAGAAAACCTATTTGGCTCTCGGGAGTAGGCGAAATTGGAGCCTCTTTCGACCTAGCTTTCCTCTTAAGTCTCTTTCGCGTAGGTGCTCCCTCGAGATCTTCCTCAGCGGATCTACATTGTATGGCATCAGCAATCTCTCCGGTTACATTCAATTTCCCTTGCTTACCTTTTGTTCTTAGGTACTCGGAGGGTTGACAATTGTTGGATAATTAATTCACTCTTCATGTTCGCTTTTACCTTGTGAGCCTGCACACCGTTAGCACAAGACCCTCGACACAGAGACGTACAATACATACCATGGCAAGTTTCTGGAGTTCCGCACGAGGGAGTTTTCGAAGGGCCGCTTCACTCAGAGTGGAATTGTCCGTCATCGTGGATGATGCCTTGGCCGTTCGCTCCACTTCTGGGGCGTCCCTAGGGGCAACGACTCTTACTTTGGACCTAGATCGCAGGTTCACCATGGCGTACGTCGTGCAATCTATAACGTGGGTGTTCGATGGTCTGAAATATTTGCTCACTTACGGGAGTGGGAAGGGAATTTGCGCTCGATTACAAAGGTGGGCGTTTTATAGCTCGTCTGATTGAGATGGTCCATACGCGCGGAACAATACCACATCACCAGGACCTACAACCGACTCAGATCCTGTTTTGGAAACATGTCAAAGCAACTCGGCATTTCTGTCAGCGGATGACAGCTCGACTTGTTCAAATCTGTATCTTTAGGCCAACTACCCGTGCATCGAATATGGGATAAAGCTAGGGACACTTCATTTCTTTCCCCAGAGAGAAATGTCAGACATGTCCCTAGCGGTATCCTCTATACGATACAGCGCCAAACGTGCAAAAGGCTCGTTTGTCAGAACTACATGATTCGCATCCTGTAGCGAGGCAGCCACCGGCAACCACCATGGAAAGTGAGACATGGAAAAATGCAAGTGAAACAATTGTGGACGAAACCGGAAAAATCAAAAACGGACAACAATGGAGGTTGGCTTTGACTCAATGGTCCCGACCTGGCGATAGCCAATCAAAACTTATACGGGCGTAAGTACCGCGAAGGACCTTAAAGCTAACTCGGGTTCTTCAGTAGCCCACCACAAACACGTTCGAGAGTCCCTGCTCAATTCCTTTGACGTCGATCTCCTCACAACGGAATGGCACTCATCATGGACAGTTCCAGGCTTCGTGAGCTCACTCGCCCCCAGCTCCAGTCTCTCGCCAAGGTATAAACTCCCGCCCCGCCAGAGCCTCCCGTATGGATGCTCACCGTAATATTCCTCAGCGAGAAGTCGTCCGCGCTGTCGGAAAGACCGAAGACATCATTCGTAGACTTATGCGGAAACACCCTCGAGGCGTTCCAGTGTCAGAGTACGTGTCTCCTACACCCTCACGCGCCAGTACTCACCGAACTGGACCTCAGATATGCCGACAACCCATCTGCCTCATCGGCCCCACCCCTGAGACGAAGTTTATTCAAGAAGACCTGCAAGAGGACTTTAGTTGCACCAGAGACGTCCGAAGCCCATACGGATCCTAAAGGTACGCATACACAATATATATTTTGACTCTCGTCGCTCACTATTTGATTGTCGCTGCTACGTAAAGATGAACCAGCCGCCGGGTCCGCTCCTTCCCGATCTGACTCATCGGAAGCTCTGGAGCAACTTTTGTATCCTGAAGGTAAATGACTGGCTGCTGCGCTCAAGATCGTAGCACGACTTCTTACTGCAACTGTTAGATGAACCTGTTGCTGGTCCATCCAATCCGAACCCCAAAAGTGTCTCCGCGCCTTACACCGAGGTCACTGAGTCCGAGACAGGCCGCCGCCGACCCGAGTCCGTTTCACCATCTGAACTCTCACCTCACGAAAACCGTGACGAAGATGAGGCTGCCCGCAGTGTTGCTCCGCTTCTTGATTCCCCGACCCCTGATTGGCAAGGAGACGAAGAACTCGACGACGAATATGAATACCCCAAAGGCGGTCTCACTCGCCATATAGTCGTCGATACCCTACGCCAGTTCACCACCCTCGCCAACACTATCCCATCCATGAAGGTGCGCATCGCGGAAAGTCGATGCCTCCTCCAACGCACAGAGACTCTCCTCAAGAAAGCAACGCCTGACGCACGCGAGTTGGCGGTCACACGTGAATATCTGGAAGTGTTCTTGCTGGCCAAGATGAAGGAAAAGCGGGAACTCTGGGACGGAACAGGGAGGATGAAGAAGGAAGCGCGCAAATTTCGAATGGAATGGCTGAGAGCGGAACGCAAGGCAGCAAACGAAAAGAGGTGGAAAGAAGCCAACGAGTGGAATAGGCAGCATGGTCACGAGCTGGAACCATTCTCAGCGTTTGCGTACGTGCAGCGGCTATTGAGGCCATGGAAACTTGTGGAACTTACCTTACTTGCACCGTAGGTCTGAGAGCGACGAAGAAGTCATTGAAAGTCTGCAAACCACTCCCGCAGGCAGCAGAGATGGAAGTTGCAAGAGGTCGAGGGAGGACAGCGACGCAGAATCGAAAGGAGATGCAGACGCAGATACCGATACCGATGATGAAAGTGAGCGGAAAAGAGCTCGTTCGTGATTCTCCGCTACAGTGTATATCCGTTCCTGCCACTATGCAGCGTACTATATGATACATCCGTAAACGAGCAGACACGTGACAGCGAACGGATGCTACGCACTCGGAGTGAAACGTTTGCACTCGGCAGGAGCTTTATTTCGTGGCACACGACACGTCCAACAGAACACATTTGCTTTCCGCGGACATGTCCTCACCTATTCATGGTTAACTTCACAAGGGCAACTAACCTGTCGGACGAGATCCGGCGACCACCAAGTGTGAGTCCGAAGTCCGAGTGGACTATTAGTCCGGGTTTCATGTACCGAGAGCTGAGAGCAAACGGCCGACCGAAATCACTGAGAGGCTGTGCGTGCTTACTCATGTATGTTTCACGGTCATGGTGATGGCACGCATAGGAGGATGGCCGGGTTTCAGAGCGCCCTGTCCACGATCTCCTGCACACAGGTGGACAGATTTCTCCGCAAGAGCGGTGAGCCCGAACGCGGTGCGGCGTAACCTGCGCCCGCATGCGTTGCAGCCACTCCATGAACAACACACCTCGTCTAATCAATCAATACATGACCAATCAACCATATGTTCTCCCACCCCGCAGCACGCACTCAAGGACTCCCGAGGGGACCACGTCAGTCAGCGAGTTTAATTTTGACGCGCTGCCTCAGCAGAGGTTTGTATGTGGGCCATTACAAAGGGTGGGCCGGACGTAGTGACTCAGGATTCGAATTGACGATGCTCTGTGCGAGGGAGGCGGTGTTTGATAGTATGCGAGCTTCCGAGCTTGCTGCGCTTCGTGAGCTAGGATGTTTTTATATGACGATGATGTCAGTGAGTGGGCACTCGATGAAATGTTCCTACACCCAACACGGAGATGAGCGCAATATCTGCCAAAAGGGTATCACCTAGGAATCAAGACCAACATTGTCTGTGATGCACAAACGTTCAACGTTGACGTTGAGGAATGAAGTAAAGAGCGAATGAACGCAGTGCATGCTTCCAACACTCCATCCTTCTACCAGCATTGACGTTGCACTCGATTGTCATCGTCGTCATTCCCGGGGTGTTCACTTTGGGCAAAACTGACCCAAGACATACTCAGCCACTGCATCAGACGTCCTCTCAGCCAGCTCAAACTAGATTACAGATAGACATGGTCGTGCTCATAGAACTGGATGACAATTCACCGAATCCACTTTCGAAAGCCGATTAATATGTGCATATGATGGACGAACGCTCACCAATAACGCAAGGCTGCCGGAGATATCTCCTCTCCTCTTGGATCACTTTTCAGAAAGAGATCAGTTGCGAAATTTTATTCAACTCGTACTCAAATGCATCTCCAAGAAAGAAAGGCTGCAAAGGTGGGACAAAGCAAGACATATTGTGGCGTTGGAGATGACCGGTGGTAGACCTTCCAGAATGTGTGCTGACATGTCCTTTTGTTCCGAAAGCATGCTAGCGCAGCCGTCTCGCAATGAACGATCTGACCCTGAGAGCAACGGAGGAAGTGACACTGGGCCCTTAATGATCTCTCAGCTCCGTTCCATGAACATGTTCCGTCCGGGGGAGTGAATGCCGCTTCGCGATGGGGACTATTCTCAGTCTGTGAGTTCGCATGAAGGTAAGAGTCATGCCTCTCAGAATTCATTCTGGACCCAAGGCACTGCACTCATTGTCGTTCGAGCCACTTGACTTGGTGCGCAGGAAGCGTGTTTCGTTAACTGGGACAGACCCTCAGGTCACCCACACCGCAACAGGCACGGTACACAGCCCACGAGGGGGAGACGGGAATGCAGGCGAAGAAGGGTTCCCACAGGGACCATCGGAGAAATCGGACGGATAGACGACAGATTCGGAATAGAGCTTCAGAAAGCTCAATGCTACCCATAACCTGCGGACACTGCGATCGCATCGTCACCGCATCGATCATGGTACCCCACAGGACAAGAGAGAAAGCGAACCGCCGGAGTTGGTCAGTATTGGCACTCAACAGGAGCAGAAGCACCTTGAACTTCCATGCCACTTCGATGAAGGATGCCGCTTCAGGAATCTGGCAACCTCTGCTGCGGAGAAAAGGGGCGGCAGCAAGGAGGCTACCTATTGCAGTACACCTTCATGATTGAATCGATGAAGGAAACGAGAAGGCGGCATGGGCTGAAGCCCCACCTTGTACGTCCAGACCAATCGACCACGGAGTGGAAAGGGGGAGAGCGCGCATGATCGGAGATAGGCTTTCCTTTGACCATCGCTATTGAAGAAGTCCCCTGCTCGCGGAAGGTCAACGTGTTTCCTCTGGAATGCACGAACGTGGTACGCTGGCTTGGAAGCCTACTTACGCAACCGCGAACTGGTGCGACCCGGCGATGGTCAAGTAAATGGAGATGCTGACGGCGTCCGAGCACTGCCCTTCCGTTAGAGGACCTCATGATCCGTCATCACGCATGTCGCAGGTCGGGGAACGAGAGAGATGACTGACCTGATTATCAACAAAGGACAGTGTCAGTGAGAGGAGGACTTGTGTACAAGAGTAAGAGGAGCTGACAGGGAAATGCCCCACGTTCCCCCTCCCCCCCCCGAGCCGTCGCCTCTTCTAGCAGGGAGGCACGCTGCCTTGCCTTGCCTACAAAGGCCAAACGTACGAGGTGATGTGGTTCGCCTTTGTCACGCGACGCGCAGCATCCAAGACACACGCCTTCCATTCTGTTCATTGACAAGACCGTCACTCCATATCTCACCTTCATCCAACCAGTCCTCAGAGTCCGTCCAATTCGACGTCCAACACATGCTGGGCATCACGGAATCCAACCTTGTAGATAAGGTTACGATAGGCCGCTCTGCAGTCGCCGTGTAGTGGTGGCTGGTTCTCAAAGTCCATCTGACATTTATATCGCGCTTTATGACATGCATATCGCAATGGATCCTATACGGATGCTTTCCGCAAGGCCTCTTTGTTGCAGCTTATCTGGACTGAACACGGCAGTGGCGAGACTACTCGAGTGTCCTCCGTCTCACTGACACATACATGGGATCCAGGTGCACTCAAGCCTAGCGCCGCCTGTCGGAACGAACAGGCTCGGATGGATTTACGCTCGCACAAGTACTCCGTCAGAAGTACTCCGTCAAGAATAAGCACGACGACGCGGCCTTTTTTTCTAAAAATTTAATTTAATTTTTTTTGGCGGGATCGCTTGCGCTCGTACCCCAGAACGTGGCTGGATTCAATTCAACGAGACTGTCGTGATGCGGTTGTGGCAAGGAATACAAAGGAGTAAGGAAAGTAAAGTAACGACACTCCTTGGCCATATCTGCCACCGCTTCCCTCGTGACTTGGACAGAAGGAGCAAGTGTGCACTGCCTGTCCACGTTGACACCGTGACCATCAAACCCTGTACCTCGAGGTATGCCACAGGTTTGCATTCTTGGTCACCGCAAACGTGCCACATGCAGCACGGAAACTTGGGAGTCTCTTCCGGCGTGTCTCGCATGGTTTCGGATAGAGACAATGGGCCTAGATCGTCTCCAAGGCGTGTGGCTCTCCAAGGGACAAATCGACACGACACCGTGGTTTGCAGTCCAGTTTTTGGCCCTTGGCACGGAGCTAGTGCGTCTTGAGTCGAGTAGTGGGTGTTTATCACGGTGACAACGCAAACGGTGCTTGGACGGCGCGGAGATGTCGAGAATACGAAGGATGCTGAGATAAAGGTGTCAGTTTAGACCTCGATCGCAGTATGCATGTCTCCCTCCGCGGAATCGAAGCGCACGCCTGATGGCACACGCTCATTCGCTGAGATGTCCCTCTCCGTCTTACGGTAAGATAGCGTTGACCATGGCCATCGACATCTATGGCGAGATATGAAGACGGTGGGACCATCCCCCCATCTACATGAAGACATGCCATCCATGTTCACGCAAGTGACACAGGCTGGGCCGCACTGTGGCGCCGTGACAGAACTCCCGTCAGAGATCCCGGGCGAACAGGCCTCACCTCGGTATGCTATGTTCTGCCGACATACGTCGACCGGTTGTGGCACCACATCGACGCAAGATGATGGGACTCAACGTTGGCGAGGCGCCCATGGTCTCTTTACCAATACCGTAGCCCCTCCAAACCCGTCACGGCGCGGACGGGGACCGCCATCTCAACTTCATGGCGTGATGGCAGTGAGCGCAGCCCAAAAAAAAAAAAAAAACCTGTCCCCACTGCTCCGTGGAGAGCGGCACCCCGCTGTCGTCGAGCTTGCATCACCGCCCCGAATGTTTGATAGATCCGTCCAGCAAAATGCAAAACTTGCTGCTGAAAGTTCATTATGCGTTCATAAATCAACAATACCATCATCGGCCTGTGCCGCAAAAGAGCCGGCGTCAAAGTTTGACTTTTGGCCATGCTACGCTGCATCGATCGAAGGACGACTGCAAGCCGCGAGAGAGCCAGCTTACCACAACTGAATGCGACTGAGATGAGACGAACGTTGATCAAAGGGGTTGTGCATTTTTGTGTGGCGAGGCACGGGTCGCTCCAGTGTCGTTGGGGAGGCCGCTATCGGCGGAGGAATGCGCGACTACCCCTTCATCTAAATCTCTGGCTGGTTTCGTCAGGAAGGGATGCATTGGCTTGGTAGGGATAATGGTGTACCCTTGAAGTGAAACGAATCCAGCGGTCACCGAAGGGACCCGCAATCCCACCCTACACAAGCGCGCTGCGCTCAGGCACGCGCAATTGACCCGATCCTTGGCATCGGGACGACAACGCGCGCCTTGGTGGGGGTACGACATCGAATGCCAGCAGCCACATACTGCAGCATCGAGAGAAGGCAATATAAAGGCCCAAGACAAAAACACGCACTTTTTGAGATAGACCCTTTCCAGGGGTGGACTCAAGTGGGAACGCTCGTCAATGCATACCCACAGATCACCAAAAGAGGCCATGTAAGGAGAGAACGCCCAGGAGAGAACGCCCAGGAGAGAACGCCCTGGTACAGTGTCCTGTCATGCCCGTCTAGCGAGCATCTCGCACTGGCATCGTGTGGATGGCCGCTGTGAGCTCCTGCATACGTCAACTGAGGTGACCCTTGAGAGTTACAGATTGCAACCCGTCAAGTGCCATGGCGACAGCTCTATCATGCGGATCCGAGTCCTACTCTCTGGGAAGCCGCTGAACACACCGCGGGCCCTGGTAGACGAGTGTCAGTATCCGACTGTACCATCGTTATCGCCAGTGTTAAAGCCCGGCAGTCCTCGCAAGGCACAGTTCCCGAGGGGGTTGGCGGTGTCGACTGCATCGACTGCACGCTAATGCAACCTTCTGAAACGTCAAACGAGACTCCCAGCTGGGCTCCGCCAGCTTCTTTCTAGCTGGCAGCTTCCTCCACTCATTCGGAGAGCGGAGGCCCAACTGTCACCGGTCGCATAGTGTCTGTCTTGTCAGTGCAGAATCGCAAATGGCGCTCGAGTCCACGCTCCCGTTCACGATGCCACCGTCGTCGGCTTGTCCACCATGCTCGATGTGCTTTGCACAACCAACCTGGTCTGGTTGGCTTGTCGCGCACATGAGGACCCTGGAGCGATTTCCTGACGAGGGAGCCACTTCCGCACAGGAAGCGACAGCCGTGATTTTATCCGACAATCACGATAAGCCCTATCCCCCACTTGTCCGAGGAACATATGGCGGGGCTGTGTAGAAAAGGACGTCGTCTTCGTCTGTCGTCTCAGCTGGCACAATATACCTCTTATCATTGACCTGCCTGCATAGACACTGCGTGCGCGCTGTCTGGTCGCGAACACGAGAAGCACTGAACAGTATTGGCGGCCGAACGTTGCACCCCGACCAGACGTCACCAAAATTGGGGTAGGCTGAGTGCACGAACGAATGAACAGTCAAGCTACAGGGACAGAACAACGTGTCCTTCGCACCGAGACACCGTGAGGTCCCACGGAGTAAACAGTACCTCAGCGTCTGATCAGTTTGAAGACGACAGGAAGCCAAATATGTGCAGATTCTTTGTCTGTTTCCCGTCTGCTGAAGCCGAGCCTCCCACCGATGGCTGATTTACGGCGTCACTGTGGGTATCAACATCACCCGCCGCGTTAGTAAGGCGCACGTATTCCCAGCTATGGTGGCCTTGCCCTATTATTGTTCCACTGGCGACTTATTGAGTGCGAAGCCAACGGAACGGTACAGTCTGACGTGCACCTTGCTGCTCGCCACCAGATAATAACCAAAAGATGATCGAGGAGACAACCCAGGAGTCAGGGTAAGCTGTCAGTGAGGGTGGGCAGGGACCGCTTCCGCCACATTTGCTGTCTGCAAGAACGGTCTGTCTATGACATTGGCGTCCTTGTTCAAACTCGCCGAGTGTCCTGAAAGCGGTGGAGTAGGGGATCATCATACTGATTATCAATCGTGCACAAACGTCAAGCACCCCATGCCGTGGAGTCCATGCCTGGACGTCAGATCGGCCTCCGATTGATTCAAAAGAATCTCGCACCTGCCTTGATATGCGAGGCAGAAGCAAGGGGAGCCAAAGAGTCCTGTGGAAGATTCTGATTCTGATTCTCTGCACATGTGGGGTCAAGTCATGAGACCTCAAGACGCGCCACGTCAGGATAAGTAACCAAGTGGCATTGAACAAGGAACAGGTCAGATCACGAAAGCGGGCGACGGTTGGCAGACGGGAGAGCACACGTAGGGATACTATGCAAGCTCATGCACCGCAGCTGTCACTATTTCACAAGTGCTTCGTATGACACTGCTAAGCAGCGAGGACGCTTGGCAATGCTATCCGACACAAGCGCACCTGAGTAGCGAGCGGAAATGACAACCACGACCAAAGGGGCAGTAGTCTCGGCTCGGGCGAGGCTTGGAAGGAAGGGCAGTGAGGACGGACTCGGGTCTCGCCTGAAATCGGGAGCGCGCCAAAGTGTGCAGAGTGGGGATAGGGATATCAGTTGAAAGCTCGGGCATCGGGGTAGGAGCGGTGCAGTCGAAAATAAGCATTCCGGGAGCCAGAGGCAAGTGCCCGGCGTCGATCCGGTCATGTCGCGAGACCATGACCATCGTGGGCTAGGGCGACATGGCAGGAGAGAGGGATAGCCTGCTCGGGACGGGTGCTATGCAGAGAAAGGTGACGAACCGAGCCAGTTTGGGGGTTTAGCAGTATCGCTTCGCGTAATGCGGATCGCATCCGGCCGGACGAGCTTGAGTACAACAATTTTGGAGATACTGCCACCTGTTCCCTACCGGAAGTTATTGTCAGTCCGCCCGTTCTGAAAGGGACCTTTGTTCCCTACCGCGCCGAGTATAAAAGCAGAGGAGGAGAGGCCAACGGGTTCTCCGTTCCAGCCACTCAAGCTGTGCGACGCTTGCTCATCGCCCACTCGATCCCACTGCACAGAACCCGCCGTGTGTCCGATCATCCACGCCTACCAGGTGGATAACGAGATTTGTCAAGGCATCCCTTCTCGCCGTCCTCGAGGCAGCAAGCGAAGACAGACGACAGTGCACGCCGCAGACTGAGAGACGTACTTGGTCCGTTCCCACGGTGAGTTTTCCATTGTTCATTCCACGGAGCTAGCAATTATTTGGCGGTGCCAATAATAAACAACTGGTGTGCCGCGCCGGCGCGGAGGTCAGGTCCCAACAAAAATACCTTGGCGTACTGCATGGCTCCGTTCGGCTGGGCGTTCGGCACGTTTTAATTATGTAATAACTATTTTTTAGAATTTTCTGAGTGATCTGAAATCTGCTGCGTTCGGATATTTTTTGAACCTCACCGTTCTCAGGGACTCGACGATTTATATACTCACTCATCTTCTCTCCAACAGTGCTTCCGAACTACTAGCCCTCTATCGCTTTACTTCCCCCAGCGCTACCTCTACCCCCTTCTCTTGCTAATGGCTACTGTTCACGGTCCAGTTACTGCCAGTCATCCGTCGCCATTCAGGTCTACTCACAACGCCTCTCACCCGCGTGTCCCATACCCTCAACCACCTCCGGTTAGTCCTTCCACTCTCATCCAGCCATTTTCTCTTAGCTGGTCCTACAGCCACCGTCTTCCAAACCACCCTCGACACAGCCCACTGCAAATAGGCAGGATCCGTTTTACGGGCACGAGCAGACGTCGAAGCTATGCGCTCGCTTCATTACTCATCTGTTCGCCTGCCCCGAGTATCCCCCATCTTCATCGAACTCTACAGTCAAATTACCCCATTTCATAGCGTACGCCTTGCACAGGACGAAGCTCCATTCGTCAGTGACCTTTGCTGCTCTCGTTCTCTTGCAACGGCTCAAGGCGCGATTTCCGACGGCTCGGGGATCATCGGGTCACCGCCTTTTCATCTCTGCGTTTATGCTCGCCTCAAAGGTCATTTGCGACGATACGTACTCCAACAAGTCTTGGTCTATCGTCGCTCAAGGCATGTTCCAGTTACGGGAGATCAACCAGATGGAAAGGGAAATGTGTCAGTATCTCGAGTGGGAACTAAACGTCGATCCCGTCACTCTCACAGAGTTCGAAGAAATGATTCGCAAGGACTTTGTCGGACTCGGGCCTTACCCGACCTATATCCTACCATCGATGAAGAAGACCACACCACCACCGACTGCCAATCCCTTCGCGGCGTCGTCGTCGTCGAGCACGAGTCCTTCGCCGTCGTACGGGCAGCGGTATCCTTCACCACCGAAGCCGGTTTTCCCCGCTGCAAACCCATCGGCAGCGTACTTGACGCCTCCAACCACCCCCGACACACCTTCACCCTCATACTCACCCTCGACGTCCCCAGCATCATCGGCGTCACCGCCCACACCGCCGGGTATCGAGGATTGTACGGCCAAGATTGTGTCGGCATCGTCATCACCAGGCCTCGGAAAAGCAGAGACCATTCCTGTCATTCACTCAAAAATGAAGATGTTCGCCTTCGCCTCGCCTGCCGTGTGGTAAATCACGCCTATTGTAGCTCACGTTATTCGCTTAGAACGCACGTCTTGAAGACGATACGTATTGTATACTCGCCCCCTTCACCGTTATCCCAGGTCGCCTACCGAATATTTAAGGACCTATCTATACCCTACCCCGTTCGTGCCTTGGGGGTGGGCGGCATGGAGTACTGTTGGCGACGGACGTTACTTTGCTTCATCTCGCATCGGTCATCACTGCATACTCATGTTGTGTCAATAGCTGCATACAAACTTTTTTTTCGTAGGCATATGTACATCATAAAGAAACAAGTTTTGCTGAATACGAACGAGATGGCGAGGAAGATACGGGCAATACGCGGCCAAGCTGTCCAAGCGCCTAGTGAAACACGACACGTCTGTCAAGCGGAGATATGCGCTTCTCACAACGTCAGCTGTGGTTCAAGTAGCAGAGGACCGATGCCACACATAGTTTCGCCTCATCTCTGAGGTAACGCGGTATTAATCAGGAGCAGAGCGATGCGTGCTACGGCGGACTGGCATTGGAACAAATCTCTTGCGCTTACGAACGTGGACTGGGCTCGTGTGGGGAGGAAAATCCACGTTTGGCGTGATCAAACCAAATGCCAATTTCGGTTGGCGGCGCTAGGGCTGGGACATCAGACGTTCTGTTGGAACTTGCCCCTTGTGGTCGCCCATCTCATCGTCCACCACCCCTTGGAACTGCTCCAACCCTTTCTGGCAAGGGCGCGTGTTCGTGTAAAGAAAAAAATTGATTTGGTGGCACGCTCAAACAGTGAGCGGCCCTCGATGGAGTTATCTCCGGTTCTGGTGATCTTTTTCAGATTCAGAGTCTCATTCGCCAAAAGGCGGGGTGCGAGGTGCGTTCCCCCCCCCTTCAACGTGCTGTGCCAGGGGACTGCGACTCAGCATGACCTGACAATTGGTGCAGCATAGTTTGTCTTGCCACATTGCGGCAGTAGACGGTAGCCATGCATAGCCAGCAACGTTTCTGACACCCATCAGGGTAACGATAACAGTGCGCGAAGACTCGTGTTGAATGGTACAGTACCATCGTGATGGCTTACGTTGCAAGTTGCATCCCTCCAGAGAAGGCCTGACCACAATGCAACAGGCTACAGGATGGCAGGCACATGGCTTGGTGCGCTGTGTCTTGGAGCCCAGCGTCAATGTCAGGCGTAGGGTCGACCACAGCAAACAGCGACTCATTGTCCGTGGTCGGTCTCATCCACTGCAAAGGTTAAATCTGCTCACCCCCTGATGTCAGGTGATCAGCACTGCCCTTTGCCATCACCTCATGAAACAGTCACCCCTCGCACCCGCAACGTATCCCTTTCGTTATCTTGGTCGCTCTCCATTGTATCCCTGCTGTTTTTGTGTGCAGGGACGGAAGTTTGTACGTTTGGAAGGATAAATACGCCGCACGAGGCCTGCGGCAGATGGATTCATTCAACCAAGGTTTACGCACGATAAAACGCCCATTTGCCGTTGCCGCACTTCTGGACCACATCACGACTCGCAGGTGCTCCAGGAAACATCTGCTTCTATCACAGCACCCGAACAAAGCGTATCAACTTCTTCTCGGCTCATCCACAGAACCCCTCATACTGCTCCGCCGCTCCAGGCATACCTTCTACGGGGGGGGGGAAGGGGCGACTCTGTAGCATTCGACAATCCGCTCATCCCCAGCTCTCTTGTTTACATTGTCCTGGTGGTCTCCCTTCACCGCATGGGCACCCGTACACGCAGTTGATCTGCTGTGCGAGCTCCGACGTCCGTTCGGGATCTGAACATTGTTCGGCTTGCAAGATGGCATTATGTACGGTTAATGTGGACACTCTTCAGAACTTGCCTCACGACCGTCAACAACAATAATTATGCGGCCATAGTGGTATGGAGACGGAGGTGGTGCGACACACGTGGAATCGAAGCATGGCGTGTGGTTCCCTTGTATTCACACGGCCATCCAGCAACATTGTCCGCTCGTGGGGCATCAGGTCTCATGTTCATCATGCAATCTTCTGGCATCGCCTTTACGACTATGATACGGCCGGTGGGTTAGACCTTCTTGTTCGAAGGTCAAGGCCGCTAGAAAGGATTCCAAATTCTAGATTCTGGTCTGTTGATTTCATCACTTATAATCTCTCATCTTTGGTCACTCCACTTTGTTGTTTGGCAGAGCGGTCACTATCGTGGTAGTTCCCCCGATATGCGCATGGTCGTGGAAAGTGTGCGCTTCCCTTCCCCATCGGATTTTTAGGCACCCTCTCCTCAACGACGGTTGCGCAGGGGAGACGGAACACCTCGATCTAATCCTCCCCTAACCTCAGTTGGCCCGTTCTCTTTGCTGAACCCGGCCCCGCAAATCACGCAGCACCGTACACAGCGATCGTGGTGTGCACATACAGCAACATATCAGGCAGGGACTACCCATCTCGCATAAGGGCCAGATTCCCAATTAAGTTCGCTCCATATCGGAACACAGCGGAGGCGATATCTAGGTCCAATCAGATCCCAACATGCGCGCGCGGATGCTCAGTGCTTACACAATGCCAACGTTAGATTGCGTGCCAAGGTCTGACCTCCATTTCGAGACGCCGTTTTTCCATGGATGCTGTCCCGCGCGCGCGACGTCGCGCCCTTGTCGGTCAGGCTGAGTTCTCTTGTCCCATCCCAGGTCGTTTCCGATCTACTTCCCGTCGTCATCAATGGGCTACGACCTGGTCCACACCAAGCAACGTCAACCCGTTCGACTCGTCATGGGCAGATAATCCTCGAATCATCGCGATTCGCCGCAGCTGCGGAACCCTTGTGGAAAAGAACACTAGTTTAATCAAAATAAGCTATCGCCCGCAACGTTCCGTATTGAAGGATCACACGTTCGTGTACAGCACATACCCTCGCAATCCAGTCTTTCCAAAAGGATCCTGTTGAATCGACTGGCGATAAAGAAAAGAGGTGGATATCCATGTCGGGCGAAAGTCCTTGGTCAAGGAGACGATGCCGTTTTAGCTCCCCTACAATAGCTGTTGGGAAGTGACAAGTCCAATCGTGATAACAACAGTCATTATCGTCTCGGGATGACCTGTCCGCGTTCCATTCGTCGGTTCTTTTGGGGCAGAGCCATCTGTAAAGGATATGTGCATCTTGCGCGATTTGTGCCCCTTGCATACAGCGTCGCCAGTCGTCTTATTTCGACAAAAAACGTCTTCTTTTCCAATTTGGTGTGCCTCTGACCCAGCACTGGAACTTGATCCACTGATCCACTGGCGATGACGTGGTCAGTGTCCCCACAGCTTGTGAGAGCCTGATTCGGGCGATAATTAAACAAGTAGTGTCCGCATTGTGTTAAAAAGGCGCTCCCGAGTGCCACTGATCAGAAAGATAGTACCTCTCACATATGCATGATGTATGTGGAGAGACGGACTTGAGCAAGCGGTGCTGGTCCAGTGGTGCTGGTGCCCTCCAAGCCCCTTCAAGAACATCGTGACGGCATGACGACTTACTTGGCTTGCTTGGTCGAGGAATCAGCTATTGCGAGTCAGTGGGATCTAGTTACACACGTGGCGACCTAGGGAAATGTTCCTGACCAACAAGACGGGACATTAGCAAGAGTAACCGACAGCGATAGACCATCGTACACCCTACCTCTCTTCCTCTTCTCCAATCATCGAAAGCTCTTGTAGAAGACCCAAGCGTCCACGTACTCTTCCCCTGGCTCATCTGTCCGCCTGAGTCTGCCCGCTCTAGGTATCATGCCCGCCTTAACGAAACCAAGTTTCTCCCAGAGCCTGTATTCGTTTGGAAAGCAAACACGACACGGTCAGATCCAGATCCTTTACACAGCGAATCATACAAGGGGGAAGGAGGGAGAGAAACGCGCCAGCAGCTCACCGAATGCTTGCCACGTTGTTCACATACACCAGGTTGAACACGCTCGCTTCGTATCCCAACCGCGGTGCGTAATACAAATACGACCGCGCAAGGACACGCCCATAACCACCGCCTCGGTGGGACGGCGGGACGACGAAACCCGCGTTGCAGATCTAGACATTTGAAAAGAATGGCATGGGGATCAGAATGATGGTGATGAACTTCGAGGGAACAAAAAAAGAGAAGAGGTTCAATTTCCGCCTCGCGGGTTTAGGGAATGGTTTGCCATGATAAGCGACCCGACGATCTCTTCACGACGACGAAGGAGTGGAAAGAGGGACGACGACTTACATGCGACGACCGTCCCGGATAGTTTGGCTTCACCTAGAAGAGCAAAAGAGGGCAGGCCGTGTTGATCAGTCAACACCGCCAATGAAATAGATTTTACGAGAGAGGTTGTTGTGGGCACCCGACAGGCGACCCGTCTGCATTGCATGCAACGGGGCGGGTAAAGGGAGCGCAATCATCACGTACTACGTACGTAGTAAAATCCGACCACGCACGTGTCCCATGGTCGTTCCGCCCTCGCAGTCTCGAGATCGACCTCGATTTCGTTCCCATCTCCGTCTTCGACTCCAGTCTTCCTTGCCACCGGCCCAGCATGTGGGTCAGATGCAATTTTATGTTCTCGATCAGGTGCTAGGTCACTAGCGGTAAGGATGGCGATCACCACGTCCGCAGCGAAAAAGTAGGCCCTGAACGCGTCCAGGTCTCGCATGTCTTCTTGGGGATATGTCAACCCCTTGTCGACTTCATCTGCAAAGACGATATGTAGATACTCCAACAAGCCAGGATATCTCTGCAGGTGGGCAAGCGTAGGTGGATCAAGATGGAAGAGGGTCACGGTGGCGTGAGGGTCGCGGGGGTGAGCCCATGTCGTTGCAGAAAGTTTGGACGACCCCGGTGGACGGGAGAGAGCACCGTAAGCAGACATCTCTTTTCGAGCGCGGGCAAGTCCAAATCACCTGAGTGAATGAATTGATCAACTGGTCAGGGCGGCAACAATGCGGAGTGGAAAGAGACGGCAGATAATAGTATTATCTGAAAGTGACGAGACGATGGCAACCTGACGTTGATATTTCTCGACATCCCGTGCCTCGAACGATCATATCTGCTAGTTGTCTGCAGAAATGAAACCCAGTTCAAGCAGCTCTGGACGAAAAAAGCTCCATCAGAGCGTCAGAGCAAGACAACGCCGCACAGGTCTGACCTGTAGTCCCCCAAGCCCATCAGGGCTCATAGTGCGGACCGGACTCTTGGCCATTTAGAACAAGCTCGTACTCAGGAGCTTCCGTCCCAGGTCCAGTTCGACCACCAATCCTTGTCCATGCCACGGAGGTAGCTGCCCCCCTTCCTCATCCATCGTCCCCCTCCTTACCCCGTCTCCAAAGAAGACATACCCCGGTACGTAACGATCCACGAATCTGTCTCGACCGTGCTCGTGAGCGAACGAACCAAGCAAACCAGAGAAAAGAGACACGCACGTCTTTACTTGCGCATCTGTCATGCCTCGTCCCCCGTTTCTGGCCTTCATGTCCTGCTCTTGTTGCAACCGCCATTGATATACAATTGCAATTGGCGACGTCGAGGGCCCTTTGATCTAGGTGTCACTGCATAATGTGCCTCTATCACTTCACTCACACCCATAGCAATACACACCTGGATAAACCCATCGAACGCGCGCCACCATCCGACGTACGCCTTCAACATATCGTTGACCTCCAACACGTCCTCGAGCGACACAAACGTTCGCATGTCAAAGTCGTGCAACCCCGTCACTGGTTGGCGCCACCGCTCCTCGACAACTTCCCTCCGCACAGGGTAGAATCCGACACACCATCCCTCCAGTACGACAACATCCACAGGCCCACGCACCACCCGACTCTGAGGCGCACGATCGCCCTCGCCATCAAATAAGCTCTTATCAAACACTGGCAGCGCCACTTCACCAAGGTGGCTCCCGTGCTCGGTGCCATTGATCATCTTGAGCGCCTTCAAGATCTTATTCCCGAGCTCAACGTCGTGTGTTCCTGGTTGCCCGCGCCCATGTAACAGTCTATTTCTCGGATGGGTCTCGGCGAGTGTGCTCAGCTCCGCATGCGGTAAGTAGATGTCGTCAATCGAGAGCACAGCGACTGACAGCGAGTATGGCGGTTCTGCAAGCAGCGAACACAGATGAGACGTGAGAAAGGTCTTGCCACTCCCTTGTGGTCCTTGGATACCCACAAAGAGTGGTGGGTAATTGGCGCGAGTAGAGACTTGCATCCAATGGGTTTCCAGGCATTTGGAGACATGGTTTGCCATTGCATGGGCGGCAGGTGGACGCGGGACGGTCGTCGCCATCACCGACGACAGTCGTAGTGCGCTTGAAAGTCGGTTCATTGTGGTCACATGATCGAGTCAGCTGAATCAGACTGCCACCAAGACACTTATCGCAGGATTATGATTGCTGTAAATCCGTACCAGGACCGCATAAACACATCTACTGTCATTGAAACATAGTACCACGCTCGTAGATGAATAGCGAAATAAAAGGGACTGTTCTTTCGTGAGGCATGGCGCGCGAAGGCAAAGTAGTGGGGTCTACTTGCTCCCACCATACCGCGCCTTGCGGCCGATGTCAAAGGGTATGTACTTATATTTGATCATATGTCTAAGCAAGTCCGACGTGAGCGAAAAGTCTAGTTGTGAGCAAGCAGACATACTGTATTTGGCGTCGCATTGTCAGTGCGAACAAGACACAGAAATACACCACCAGGATCGGCCAGTACACAGGGACGTCGAACATATCCGAAGTGGTGAGCAAGAGCGAGATAACGACAGCGCGCGTCGCACTTAGCCTAGAAACGACCATTTCGGTTCCCCCGAACACCACGAAACAGATAGGTTGCATACCAAAATTGCCATTCAGGCAACCGCCTTACAAAAGGTCTAAATTCATCATCTCGTTGAGAGGGGAGCGTAGGGCCGTCGTCGCTGGCACCCTCCTCGATCTCGTCTGCAAGAAGATCATCCTGAAGAGAAGGATCAAACCTGGGTTGTAGAAACGCCAGCAGCAGGTTGAGGAGGTAGATAGCGAGCCCATCTACAGAATGGTTACTGAAGTGGAGACAGACAGCGACAGAAGCACATACAACAGACTATTTCCCGACGTCCGAGGAGTACATTTAGTTGCGGTCTGTCGCGCACAGGAAGTATGTCACGAACCAATGTACCACTAGTTGACGAGTAAGTTTCGGGAGTGCACTACGAAAATAAATGGTTACTTACCCCTTGAGACAGGATGATTCGAAGCATGAACAGGACAAGCAGACCCAAGGTTGCCAACCACCGCTGGAGAACGTGAGGCGTCCACCGGTCAAGTGTCTGTTGGTATTGGCGCTGAGCTTTCGAAATCGACATCTGAACCGTCTGGAGAGGTGTCGCCGCTGGATCATCCGAGGACATCATCCTGAGTCGTGACGTGGTCCTAGGCGATATGTCTTTTTTGATGAATTGCAACAAACTTGAAGGAAAGTAACCAGCGCACAGATTCAAGCGGAGATAATCTGTGTTTAAAATATGATTCTCGTCTGTGACCGCTTTATTACCTTTATCTTTACGCACTACCCTGTCTGTCCGTTACCAATGTCGGTCAGTCGTGCTAGAGACCGACGCGTTCTCTCATCGGTCTATTCGAGTATTGGCTCGTTGTCTCAGGTTCAAACACAGCGGAGCCCATCACCGTTGCGAGTCGCCGTCTACCATGAACGGAAGCATTTCACACGAATATCAACGGTGCGCTCTATCCCCTTTTCACCTTCGCACAGCGTTTCTGCATTACCCGATGATGATTGCGCCTCATGAGACACCATACATCCAAACAACTTTACAAGTTGGGGAACCTGTTTCACTGTCGACGTAAGCCTGCTGAATGCCCATTGAACAAATACAGTGATGCAGTGATTTCGCTCATCCGCAGAGGTGTTCCTGGCCTGCACTTTCTCGACTCCTGTCTTGGTGTGAGATGGCGCGCCTAGACCCTTGGCTGTTCACTCAGTGACCTATTATATGGGATTCTTGTCGTGCGAGTATGTGAGTGACTTACCGATGTATAATGTCTCAATCGATGTCATTTGGCTATCTACTATGCAAGGTTAGAGACACGTCCTCATCGCCACAACTCCTTGATACAGGGTTTCCACATATCCTTGTCTCGTTCCTGTTAGAGACCCTTAGTGTTGTGGTGCCGTATGAGGTGTTGTCCACTCCCTCTCTTGTATCCCGCTCTCCTGGCGAGTCTGTGAGATTTCAGTTGGTGGTTCCAAACGCTCAATGCTTCAGCCGGTCGCTATTACCTCTAGTCCAATTGACACTGATCTGAGTTGAGTAGTCTCGCTCCTGGCACATGGATTTTATTGCTGGATAATTCGAGTCCTAAGTGGTTGTTGGTACATACCTGTCTTCTCCATGTTGGTATGTCGCACTTTTTACCTTCCCTGTCTTGAGATTGATCATACTTTTCGGAGACGTCGCCGCTGTAATGTATCTCTTTCAGTAATAAGAAGAGTGACTAGAAATTTTGTTCACAGACTTCTATTGTTGTTCGAAGGCGCGCCATCATGTTTATCTACCGCAACCGATGCCCCAGATCTAATCTCGGACGTGAGTTTGATTGTCCACGGGTGACGCGATGGGCTAAAAAGTTGTAGCTAGGTATGGGGGACTCTGCGAGTTTCGTATGTGACTTCAAGGTCGCTATCGAGACGACCCGACTAGTGATTGCGGGCATGTCTCACAGTATCGTTGCAAACTCGAATGTCTTGCCTAGCTGCTCTAATTCGCTCTTTAGCAAGACTAACGCATGATTAACCAGCTCATCCCACTTACCTGTGGGTTCGGTGCGATTCACTCCAGAAGCCATCTCGTTGCAATTTCTGCCCTCCAAATACAGACGTGCTCGTGTCTGCGAGTATGCAGGAAATCGCCCTCTCAGTGGCCGTTTAGCCTGTTTGTCGTGTGGCTTTCCGCGTATGTTCGAGCGCTTGACGTGCTATCTCCGCATATCAGTGCGCTGATGATGACTCATGCCACGTAGCTTTTTCTTAATGTCGAGACTATCGACGTGGACATGGCGGCACGTATGCAAGCAGATCGTTGTGTAGAAATGCAAAGCATCTTCCAGTGTCGCTGATCGTTTGTCTTACCGTTCGGAATCCGTCTCCATGGTCTTATTCGATGGGGTCGAGTTTTGCACCATTCACACCACAGAACGGTCGATTGGACAGCGACTCTCATGGAGTCACAGTCTACGACGGGCGGTAGGTTGAGTGGTCCGAGTTCTAATCAGGATGTCTGACGAATTGCTTTGTAGAACACTCGTGAAGACACTTAAGTCGTATCTGTCAGCAGAGGCAATAAGCACGAAGCCCTAGCAGACTCTCTACATGTCATCATACTTGACATTGGTGTGAAGTCCAAAAGGCATTTAATTGGATGGAGCTAACTGGTGGATAATCTTCCTTCGTGTTACACTTACTACCGTGAAGAACAAAATGTGACCAGCCCTTGCAGTAGTATTCCACCAAGACGCCAAGTTGGTAAGATGAGAGTACGGTCTAGAAGACCTGAGGGATGACCACCTTTCTATCCTTGGGGTAATCTGGAAGGTTGTTGAGGTACCACTGATGGCCTCTATAGGCCCTTGCGATCATGAGGAAAACCTCGGAAGAGAAAAAAATCCAGGGTGGCTGGACTGAGGACACGAGTACACCAAGCGACGTCATCGTAGGCGTAGGTGCAGCAGCGAGTGCAAACCCGAACCATTCGACCCACTCGCACAAGTAATTAGGGTACGAGATGTATCTGTACAGATACCCGTACGGAATTCCATAATGTTCCCTCTGTTTCGCCTGCGGGTCATCGTCAGATTTAGCCTTGGTTTTACCCTTGACCTTGGCGTTGCGGCGGATATTAAGAAGGACTTCATCGTGGAGGATGTTTCCAAAAAGACCGACAGCCCAGATGACAGTGCCTGCCCAAAAGGTAGGACGTGTGAAGGCGTCAGCCAGAAAGGTGGACGCAGTGCGAGAGTGGAGGTAGGTCCCCAAGAGGATGCCGTTGACAAGATTGAAGACTATTCCGGAAAGTGAAACGCTGATGTGCGCTTTTGAACGGGACGGGGTGCGGAGGGGGGATATGATGGCGCGGTTGGCATAGTGGAGGAGGAAGAGGCCGGAGAGAAAAAGCTGGGAGTGAGTGAGTGGAGGTGTATCGGACGGGGAGGATGCAAGTGGGGTCTTTGCGAGCGCATGAATGAAGGCAATGGGGGAGAAAATTTCCATGAGCATCCAGGAGTAGATGCCATCGACGAGAAATATGCTGTCGGACAAAGGGGCAAAACGACCGAAGGGTGCATCAATGAGGAATTGGACGGGGCAGAATATGAGTGGAATAACGAAAAAGAGCTGCCTGGTGACTGAACAGAGTAGAAATTGGTCCCTTTTCCCTTTATCGACGAGAGAGCTTACCGTCGTAGAGGGGATGCATGATGTGAAGGGAGAGTGGAGAGAGGAGAGACGGCAATGTGATTATGTCAGCTAGGCAAATGTAACTGTAACTTCAATGGCCACACGGGCAAAACATGGCAAAGTTACGTCTGAAACGAACACCAGCAGAAGAACAGGAACGGGTCCGACGTAAAGCGCACAAGGCTGCGAAAAGGGCTGCGAAACGGAGGCGTGCCGAAGACACAGACAACAGCGGCCCTGTACCCGGTTCGAGTACTGCCAGTGGAAAAACTTTTCGGGCGCATGTCCCTCCCGACGCAGCTTTTTCCGATGACGACGTGTACGACCCTTCTCCACCTCCAATGTCGTCTTACAAACCAGATCCTGACGCTATCCAAGCCGAGTTGGAAGAGATGCAGTTCAGGGAAAAAATGTGGGGCGCACTCGAGGAGGATGAACGTTTAGATGGGATCAACGCCCGGTTTAATGATTATCCCCACATACCCGACAGATGGTCCCGGAACACGCATGATGCGGGGAATCCCCAGTACATGGACGATGACGAATACGCTGAATGGGTCAGGGAGGGCATGTGGAGGTGAGCAAAGTGGTGTACACGCATGCGATCGTCGACGACTGATCATACTTAGGAAAACGCACGCGCAAGAGTACGAAGAACGGGTAAGAAGAGATGCAGAAAAGGCCGCCCAGAGAGCGCACAAGAAGGAAGTCAAGGCAGAGACAGCCCGTCTGGAGGGGCTTGCTCTCGAGCAGGAGGAGAGGCGAATAAAGGAGAGACAGAAGCGGCGAGAGGAAGAATACCGGCAACGATACGAGCGGCGATGGAGGGCACTCTTAGACCCTCGGACACAAGAGCAGGGGCCATTGACATTCGAGGATATACCCTGGCCTCTCTTCTCAGCGCCCGTCGGAAAGCAGAAAGTTATGGCCACAGGTTCTTTTCATCAAAAAGATATTACCCCGGAAGCTATCACTGCCTTTCTGTTACCAGACATTGACGGCGAGGACAACCTCGCTCGGGGCGACGCTGTTTTGAGGCGAAATCGAGACAAACTTAAGGAATCATTGTTGCGATTTCATCCAGACAAGTTTGAGGGTCGCTTCATGCATCGTGTCCCTGCGAGTGATATAGAGAGCGTCAGGGAAGCCGTAGGACAGGTCGCTAGAGTTTTGAATCTGCTTATGAGCAAACGGATTTGACGGTGGAAATTTGTATGGAAAGGTTCAACATCTCTATTTCAAAATATTATTAAAAGATGTAGTGTAGTCCTCTCACTGTTCCCTTGACTCCTCTACAGTCTTATTAGGTTCCACAGTTTCAGATTACTAGGTTGCTGCTTAGGGGTTGTATATCCTGTGAGGTTGCACTGATAAGGATAACACACTATGTACAATGAGACCTCAGTTTCATATGAATGAAAGACTAGAGGCCTTAGACATTGAGGATGGTTAAATACAAAATTTCCATGTCTGAAAATTTGAACCATTATTGTTGAGAGAGAGAACATTATACAGGTGGCTAGATGCCTGTGTGGTACACTTGAAGGTGGTTAATGTATTGATAAATGGAAACAAGGAAGAACCTGCAGCTATAGTGAGCAACAAAACTGTTGCAATGTCTAACCTCAAAATGGTGTATGAAGCACACCACAATCACACATGGGAATTTCACTTAGCTTTGGTGAGACTGAATATAGTAGTTACTCCCAGCCACAATCAGCCCCTAGGTCATGTGATGTAATTCACAGGCTCATGAGATATATTCCAATTAATCAAGGGTACTCATTGCAATGGTTTTGTTGCTGGTATCAAGGATATTATAAATTAGAATGAAGTATATTCTTCTGGGGATACTCTGGATCAACTCCTGACATTGCTCTATTCCAATCTTCTCTCACTCTGCCTGAATACACTTCCAAATTTCCAATATCCTCTTGAGTGGCTTAGAATACTCTGCTAGCCTTCTTTTAAGAAGAAACCACAAATGTTCTATAGGATTGAGGTTGGAAGACTAAGCAGGTTACACCATGACCTTAAAATCATGGTCAGAAAACCAATCCCTGACCTTCTTGCTGGTGTGCTTAAGATTATTATCCTGTTGGAAAATAACATCCTCTGAAAATTTGCCATAATATTATAGGGTTCTATGAAGCTCATTCTTCAAAATCTGCACATAAAGGTCAGCATCCATTCTGTCATCAATCTTGCAAGCCATTCCCACTCCTTTTCAAGTTATACAACTTCATATTATTAAAAAAATTTCACCAAATTTTACTGTTTCTTTTACTAGTCTATTACTTAGGCTCTTTCCTGCCTTTTTTCACACCCATTTCCTACCATCTGATCCAATGTGATTAATTTTTGTCTTATCTGACCAAATAACTTACTTCCAATCCTCTATAGTCCAATGCTAGTGGCTTTTAGCAAAGTCTAATTTTGCCTACCTGTAATACTTGGAAAGAAAACACTGTTTTGCTTGACTACAGCCTTTATTTATGCTTGTTTGAGATGGCAGCACATGGTCTGGGAGAAGATGGAATGGTTCTTGATGTCAGAGAGAATATAACTGACTTGAACAGCATTTTTAGCCTTTTCACTTTCAATCAGATAAATGGCATGTTATATGTCAGTGTAATGGATAACTACCCATCCTGCCTTGGTACTTGAACTACCTTGGTGGACACTCCTAATCTGTCCTGGGAAATATTATGCTAGGCCCAGGTAGAGTCAGGCATAGACCTTTGAAAGAGGAAATTGCAAGTGAGGTAAGCTCAACAAAAAGTCAGCTCATGGCAAGGAATGGTGCAACACAAGGACAACACCATCAAGGACACTCAAACAAGGTGTTGAGCAACTGCAGGGATGCTAGCCTGCAGGTTTCCAAGTGTTCCCTCTTGTACACCAATGCATGGACTAAAAAGGGATGTATATTTGCAAAGAGAGAGTATGCCTCTATGCAACTGAGGTATTGAATGAATTGATGTATGTGAATGTAGATGGTAAAGGTAGAAGTAGCATAAGGTGAAGGGGGGTAAAGTACAATACTTTATAGTACAGCTAAATAAGGTTCAGACTCAGTTGAATGAGTCATAGAGATAATAAATGCTAAGTAATTGATCCATGTGGAAATGGATGGAATGTTCAAAAAGCTCAGTATGAGTAATGTGGATGACTCATGTGATGGAAGTGGATCATAAGTCATACTGACTGAGTTAGAGATATTCTGGAACATTGAAAAGAAAGGTTTCAGAAGATAAACAAGAAAGTATCCAAGATGTGTAAATATGAAATATGGCAAGAGAAGCAAAAAAGAAAATAAGGGGGAATCATAACAGGAAACTGGTAGGGCTTTTAGCTAGTGGCCTCTAACTAGACAAAAGAGAGAAAATGAGACCACTACTCTTGTGCAAACCAACAGCCAGCAGGAAGTAGTTTATTCTATATAACCAGCTATGAGGTTAAGAGAGCAAGACTGGGGAAATCCCAGCTTGTATCCCCCTGCCTTTTATATTGCTCAGGTCTATGCACAGACCAAGTACAGGAGGCCTACTCCAAGGTCTACTATCTATGGACACCAATAGCAGTAATCTCTCAATTAATAGATAAGAGATGGAGAAAGCATGAAGCAGAAATAAGGAGTGAGGCAGTGGCCTCATGGATCAAGGGATAGTAATGGAAGAGAAGCTATACCATAAGGATATGGGAGAATGGAAGGGAAGGCACACAAAATTAGAGATATGAATAAGACATGGCAGTAGCAAGGTCTAGAAGATCCAATCTGGATCTCTGCCACAGATGCAGATTCTAATCTAGATCCTGAGATCAGATATCATTGGGGACTGTGCCTGAATCCTCATCTGAGATCTGCCATATCATGTGACTAATACCTAGTGCAGGGAAATACTTTGATTAATAGGACTTAGCCTTAGCCTAGGGTTATTCTTATAAGGACACTCATTCACACAATCATGTGCTCCTGGTCACATGACTATGCAACCATTCACAATCATGTGCTCTAAAGTTCCCATGGTCACATGCTTAAGATCATTGTGTTTGCTAGTTGCATAACAGTTAGTAAGGATAATAAGGGATGGATGTTCTCCAGATGCTTTGGGAAGGTTGGGAAGGAGTTTGGAATAAACTCTACTAATAGTAGAGTGATTCAGGTCAGTAGCACTAGAACAATTCTAGAAGAGAAGTAATATAAGTAATTTGTTTAGTAGAAAGGGATTTTATAATGGTGGTAGTAAAAAGAGAAGTGATATTTTGGTTTGTTTGTATCATTGAAGGATTTGTGTACATCACATGACCAATAGCTTATGTAAGAACATATCAAAATATATCAATTTCATATATCTTATTGTTAGCAACAAAACCCTTGATTAATTAGAATATATCTCATGAGCCTGTGAATTAAATCACCTGACATGTGGGAATTGATTTGTAGCCAAGAATGACTACTATATTCAGTTTCACCAAAGCTAAGCAAAATTCTCACATGTGATTGTAATGCATTTCATGCACCAGATTAAAGCTAGATATTGCAATGGTTTTGTTGCTCACTATAAGACAGAAAAAGCAGGGTTTGCAGGGCACATAATCTTTTGTAATATTGCACAGTTGAGGATAATACACTATATACATGTTATGCACAATGAAATCAATATGTCGAATGCTTAGAAAAAGAAATTTGATAGAAACAAGGAGAGCTAGAGTTAACACTCAAGAATACAAGTGCTTAAAGCTGGGGCCTTGAGATGCTAATGCTACAGTACTTATAGGATACAGTAATATGCACAGACCAAGTTCCTGGTGAGAATATTCCCAGACAAGTGGCATAGAAGTCAAAAAAAAAGAGAAGCAATTAAAATGCAACTTTCATGGCTAACTACTAAAAGGGCTTGTGCTTGTGCTGAACACTGATGAGTACATTTGGTCTTGTGCTGAGAGGCCTTTAAACTAGAGGCCAGAGAACTAGGCAAGAGGAAATATAGAGAAAAGAGTTAGAAACTTGTATAAAGCAAAAGCTCAAGTATATAAGACTGGAAAACCCCAGGCTTGAACTCAACCCTTTATATAGGCTATAAAGGCATGCACAGACCATGTAAGTCTGGCCTACCCTAAAATACTGTACAGTAAGCTATCCAATAGCATAAAGGAAGTGGGAATTTAGAAATATATGAGGCCAAAATAAGGCAATAATGTTAAAATCTAGAATATTATAGACCTGTGATATGTGAAAGAGTGAAGGTGTGATGTGTGATGTGGTGAAGGTGTAAAATGGTAAGGTTTACCAGGATCATGTGATGTGACAATGTAAAGCATCAAAGAAAAAGAAAAAATGGTGAAAAAAATGAAAATAAAGTGAAAGTGCATTATAACAGCAATTATAAGAATATTAAGGATTATACTTCTTTTGAAATGGAAGAAAATAGAAGAAGAAATGGCAATGAAACTGACCCTGTAGGAATAAAGGCAAGAGAGTAACCCTTTGCCCTGAGTTATGATCCTGTCATGTGACTTATTATATGTCCTGATAAGATAAAAGATTAGATAACCATGTGTTAAAGATAAGATAAAGTTATGTAATAGAAAAAGAAAAAGTCATGTCATAACAATACAAAGTGATTTTAGTTTTGTATAAACAAAAAACTTATATATTCTTCTAAAGCTAATCTATATACAAGAAAATCTTATAGATACTGTTTAGTTAATAAATGTAATAAATGTGTAAAAGCCTTACCTTAGTTTTATATAAGCAAAAGACAGATGTGGTATGATAGTATTATATTTCATAATTCAGATCCAATTTCAACCCAGCTTATACTTGGTTTTTGCACTTAGTGCTTGCCAATAAGCTACAATAGCCTTCAATTTTCCTTCATGCAACTCTGGCCTTCCTGTTACTACTCCATTTTACTTCAGATATACTTGTGCTTTTTTTGTTACACTGCAAGACTTTGAGCAACTACACCTATAGCATTGATGTGCACTCCTGATGCTGCTTCTGCTAAAGCCTAACCTTTGAACTAGAGGCTAGGAGAACTAGGCAAGAAGGATACTAAGTCAAGGAACTTGTAAAAACCTTAGAGGTTCAAGTGCACAAGACTGGAGACTCCAGCTTGGACTTGTACCTCTTTTATACTATTGCATCTTGAGCATGGATCAAAAGAGTGTGCCCTGCCCTACAGTAGTGTACAGTAAGCTACCCAATGGCAGACAGAGAGTAAAAATCTAGAAATACATGAGGAAAACAGGTGGTATGAGATCATAGGCTAGATTAGCCTAGACCTAGTGAAGTGTGAAGTGGTGAAGGTGTAAAGAGTTAAAAGAAAATGCAACAGGGTGAAAAATGAAATAAAAGGGAAAATGTACATTATAACACTTTTTACCCAGTTATTAGTATAGCTCCTCTGACCCTTTATTCCATTTCTGCCCTAATTCTGACTTTAGCTTGCTTTTGTTCTCAGTTACCTAATACATCTTAGTTTTACATTGTCTTCTCCAAATCTTTCTGATATAATTTTATACTTTCTTCTACTCTTGCTTTCTTTCTTATTCCTGTTTTAACACTTGTCTCTTTTTGCCATCTTTCAGTTTCAGTCTGACATAACTTGATACTGTTACCTTTGACATCTCCATTTATCTCCATAATACTTTGACATCTGCTTTTGCTTCTGAGATAATTTCAGTCTTATCTCCTTTTCTTGCTTGAACTTTGCACTACTTCAAAATTATAAGTACTATATACCTGTATATAGTACCTCAGTTCAAATATTGACAAAAACACCCCTGTCTTGACTTTGTTCTTACTCTGACTAAGCTCCCCAGCTTACTCTCTGACCCTTCAGTTTACTCTGGAGTATTTTTAGACCTTGATGATATTTCTAAGGGATTTTTAAGAACCTACTCTCATTATAACTAGGCTTAATCCTTCTTGTCTTGCCTGTCCCTTATGTTAAGCCATAAGACTGCTCTCTTCTTCATCTTCAATCTCTTTATAGATCAGGACACTAAGTTATGCAAGAGTATACCACATAAGATAAAGCCAAGTTCTGTTTAACCCAGGAAAACTCTTCTTAACTCTTTTCCAGAAAAACTCTGGACTTTCTCAGAAGTCCCCAGAGTTATGTCTCTTTTCACAGTTTAAGCCCCATCAGTGTGCTTGACCCCAGAGTTTGCTTCTGGAGTTTTTCTCCTCTGGAACCCTAAATCCTAGAGTTCTATCTAGCATTTAGAAATCTGAATTTTAACTGTATATCTAAACTTAATTTTAATAGTAATTCCTTTAGTCTCAAGCATTCCCAAGTACCTTTTTACTCTTGTCTAGCCCATTTTAGAGGTTTGACAGTGTTTTACCCTTGTTTGCCTTCTTGCTGCTCTCATTGCCAAGCCAAGACCATAATACTATGCCTTGTTCAATGTTTCTTGTAACTGTTGTGGTTTTCACAACTATTAGCTTACTTTCCCTTTTATTCTTGCTATCTCTATTCTTGTTGTTTACCTTACTGTAACTACTTTGTATTGGCTTGTGTACAGCAGCTATAATAGGGAATTCAGGTGAATTAAATATCTTTTAGACTTGATTACTTGTAAGACCTGCCTTTTTTGGCTTTTTATATGGTTTCTTTAGTTTTAAGCATTTTCAAGCACTTTTTCACTTTTGTCTAGCCCAGTTTAGAGATTAGACAGTATTTCTCTCTCACTTTTTGTCTTGCCACTCTTATTATTAAGCTGAGATTGTAATAGTAACTATCCTGCAACTTAATACTATCTTATGTCATTATATTAACTCTGTTCCTTTAGACTTACTCTGGGACATTGCTTTCTTGAAAAGCTATATTCCACTTACTGTTTTTTTTTTTTTGATCTTTGCTCTATTTACTTAAATATTATAAGCATTGTTATAATTGGTCTCTCTTTCTTTTTCCTCTCATTTTAGCTTCCACTCTTCTCATATCTTATATGCTTCCTTGTTATGTTCTGGAACCTTTAGACTTTCTTGTTTCAGAATATTTCTTTAGTCAGTAACTATTACTTTTGGCTTGCTTCTTCTACATTCTGTTCATTTCCACATGGACTGCTTACTTAGCCACAGTCATCAACTCTGACTCATTCAATTGAGTCTGAACCTTGTCTCTTTAAGTATAAGTAGCATACTTTATCTCCCATGTTTCTTACACTACTTCTGCCTTATTCTACCTTGTTTTCTGTGAATACTCCTGAGCCCTTCTTATAACACTTAGTTGGCAAGACATACCTAGTTCTCAATAAGCCCAGTGTTCTTGTTTCATTCCCAAATCTCACTAAGGGACATCCAGTGTTATTCTGCATTTATACTATTATTCTAGATCCAAGGCTAACTTGGTTGAATCTTAACCCTTTGTCCTAGCCCTAAGGTCTATATTTGTTTCTATCTGGGTCTGGCATAATAAGCATCTCCACATAATAATCTTCACTTCCTTTATTGTAACTCTACTGATACTCTGTTTTCTTTCTGATTTTTCTTTTGTATCTTAGCTTTAGCTTTACTCAATTGCTATTTTATAATGATATCTGTTATTTATCTTTCTAATACCTCTATTTATATCTCCATTTGTTTCTAAAAAGCATTTTCACCTGTCCTTGCTTCTAAAGACAACTCCTATCTTATCTTTATCTCTTTTTAAATAACTTGCTTCTTTATAGTATTTAAGTTAAGCTATTTCTGTCTGTAATACCTTAGTTTGAATATTAACAAAAACACCCTTTATTCTTATCATCTACTCTTAATCTAACTGAGTCTTTTGGGCTCACCATTGTCAAATATTTGGATTACCTTCTGATACTCCGGACCCTTTAGAGCTATGCTTCAGTCATTTAACCACTTTGTCCAAATCTTAATGGTTCTGCTTATTATAACTGGACTGGACACCCTTTATTCTTTCCATCACTCTTTTTAAGCTTCAAGCAGGCTCTTCTCTGCATCTCTAACCCTTCTATAAATTTGAGACTCTGAAAAATACAGTGACTTGCAAAATTTAGTAAATATTTGGTACTTTTGAACTGTTTCTTGAATAACTTCAGGGAAAATACAAACAAGACCAAAGTCTTAGTGTATAAAAGAAAGAATTTGATCAGGGTTATCCAGTACAAATAAATTATGTGATTTGATTTAGTAACCATGGAAATATAGTCTATTCAAATCAGAGAACCATTTACTCAATTTTGCAAGTAAATATTAAAAAAACCAGAATCTGATGTTAATCAGTTGCTATAATATGAGACCCTTGATATATGATTACTATGGTACTGATATCATGAAAATACATTATTTTAAAGCTATATAAATAGTACTGCAGCACTATTTTTTGCATTATTTATCATGCACCCTATGTTACAATTGTTCTTTTTCTTTTTCCTTTACTTATCTTAGCTTCTGCTCTTTATATGTCTTAGGTGCTTTCTTGTTATGTTCTGGAACATTTAGACTTCTTCTGTTCCGGAATATTCTCTCAGTTAGCAGATATTACTTATAGCCCACTTTCTATTATAACACTGGATCCCAGAGGCCTAAATCTAGATGAAGAAAAAGAGGAGAAACATGAAGAAAGAACCTAAAGGAGGCTCTGGAGAGGAGCAACCAAGGAGGGATCAATAAAGGAGGACTTGGAAGAGATTTGAGCTTGAGCAACTAAGGACCTTTTTTAAATGGGCTGGAATTCAAAGAAGTGCAAACTGCAAGATATGAAGTAATTAATTCTGGAGAAACTTGACCACCCATACCTTCCCCTTATATATGGCCCAGGGTGGTGCATGGACCAAGTACAGGGAGCCTACCCTAATAACTACTATCTATGGACACCAATAGCAGTAAGATCTATATTACATAAGTAAGAAGAGAGCATGGGGCAGGAATGAGAAGTGAGGCAGTGGCCTTATGGATCAAGGGATAGAATAGAAGAGAAACCATACCATGAGAATGTGGGAGAATGGAAGGTACACAGGATCAGGGATATAAATAAGGCATGATAGCAGCAAGGCCAAGGAGATTTATCTGGATCTCTGCCACAGATTAGATCCTCTATCTAGATCATAAGATCAAATGTCATTAGGGACTGTACCTGGATCTTATCTAAGATCTGCCATATCATATAACTGATTTCTAGTGCAGGAGAATACTCTGATAATTAGGACTTAGCCTTAGCCTAGGGTTTTCTTATAAAGGTACTTGTTTACACAATCACATGCTCCTGGTCACATGACTATGCAACCATTCACATCATGTGCTCTAAAGTTCCCATGGTCATATGCTTAAAACCATTGTGTCCACTAGCTACATAACACTTTTTTTATATTCCATTTGTTTCCACACAGATTACTTACTCATCTTAGTCATGTACTCTAACTCATTCAACTGAGTTTAAATCTTATTGTCTCTGTATAAGTAGCATACTTTCTTTCTTATGTTCCTTATGCTACTTCTGCCTTATTTTACCTTGCTTCCTCCAAGCATTGTCCAAACCCTCATTTTACCTTCACCAAGGGAGTTCTACTTGTGTCCTTTGACAGCAAGCATCACAGAAGAGTCCTTGACAAGTCATGCATCCTTGTCTTGTCCCCAACCTTCACTAAGGAACTATGATGCTATTCCATGTTTGCACCATCCTTAGTATCTGAGGCTGACCACAGTCAAGTCTCTTTTTTAGCCCACTATAGCCATAAGGTCTACAATAGTTCCTACCCAGGCCTAACATAACAAAAGAAGTAGTGTATTCACTTGCAGCTACTATTGCTATAGTTATACCAACATTTCACCCAAGATCCCCTTGTTTCTCAATACTCTCTGGAGAAAGCCTAGATTTCAACCCACAGAAAACCCCCTAGAATCTTCTGAAACAGAAGAATCCTTGACCCACTGCCCTAGCTTTCTAAAATATGATCTTTGTAATCTCTTTTTGCCCCTTATAGAACATCAAGAACAATATTGTGTCCTTATGCACAAATTCTCTTTTTCTTTACAGATTCCTCTCAAGAACCCACTTCTCCTTTCCCTACTCCCATCCACCACCACCCTCTTTTTCCTCTTCCCTTAAATTCTCCCCCCTCTTCTACAATGTCCAACTTTCCCCCCCCTGCTAAATCCACCAAGCTCCATTTTAGCATCCCAGAACACTTTGATGGTGACCACAATAAAGTATAAGCCTGGCTGGACTCAGTCCAGTTTTATCTCTTTGTTAATGCTATGATCTACAACTCAGATAAGAAGAAGATTGCATTCACCCTCTTCTACATGACTAAAGGCCCTACTCTCTCCTGGGCCACCATTTACTAGAAAAAGAGTATCACTGGTATGGTAGTAGCCATGGAATCTTTCAGTAACTTTATCAAGGCATTCAATGCCTTGTTCAAAAGACAAGACATCATTGTATTTATGGTTCACTGGCTTGCCAATATTCAGATGCATTAGAACAAGAAAGGCAAGTGGACCCCCTTGCTTGCTGAATACATCACAGAATTTCAGAACTACACAGTCCTCATTATAAGGATGACAATGTCCTTATCACCTACTATGAAGCTAAAATCCCCCTCTAACTCTTATGTCAAATCCAGAACCTCAACAAAGTCCCCATCATTGTAGAAGAATAATACAAAAATGCCATTCACTTCCAAGGAACTTAAAAATGTGCCAAGCTCACTAAGATTTATGACAAATACCCCAAGGCTCACACCTGGACCCCTGCCCCCTTAGTAATCCCTTGGGCTAAAAAAAACCCAAATGCCATGAACATCAACTCAGTTTCACTTACCAAGTTAACCCCTCAGGAATGAGAATGATGCTTCAAGCTTGGTCTCTGTCTCTGCTGCAAGAAATCTGGACACAATATCATTACCTGCTTTAACAATTATCCTTTCCCACTTACCTTTAGCTCCATTACCACTCCTGTTACACAACTAGTAAATACAATGGTCTTAAGCACATGACCATGGGAACTGTTGAGCACATGATGTGAATGGTTGCATAGTCATGTGACCAGGAGCATGTAATTGTGTGAATGAGTATCCTTATAAGAATAACCCTAGGCTAAGGCTAAGTCCTATTAATCAAAGTATTTCCCTGCACTAGGTATTAGTCACATGATATGGCAGATCTCAGATGAGGATTCAGGCACAGTCCCCAATGATATCTGATCTCAGGATCTAGATTAGAATCTGCATCTGTGGCAGAGATCCAGATTGGATCTCCTCAGCCTTATGATGGCCATGCCCTTTCATATCTGAAAATCAGTCTGCTTCTATTCTTCCACATCCTCATGGTATGGCTTTTCTTCCATTCCATTCCTTGATTCATGAGGCCACTGCCTCACTTCTTTATATCTGCTCCATGCATTATCCTCCCCTTTATAATAAAAGCCAGTTATGCTATTGGTGTTCATAAATAGTATAGTCTAGGGTAGGCCTCCTGTACTTGGTCTGTGTGCAAGCACTGGCAATATATAAGGCAGGAAGTGCAAGCTGGAATTTCCCCAGTCTTGCTCTCTTGACCTCTTAGCTGGTTATACAGGCTAGTCCTCACTAGTGCTGCTGGCATCAGGTTTATACAAAAGTAGTGGTCTCATCCTTTCTCTATTGCCTAGTTAGGGGCCAATAAGCTAAAAGCCTCACCAGTTTCCCAGGATAGGATAGGAGTGTTCACCAAGGTTGTCTTGAGTATCAAGGATAGGATGGCAAGAAGCCATTACAACTCCCATCAAGAAATCCATAAAGAAGATCACAGCTAAAGAAGAGACAATAAAGATCAAAGAGGTTAGTAATAAAGAACCTAAAGTGGGATGAGTTGGGCTGGATTTTTGAAATAAAGTACCTCTTCTACAAAAGGTACTTTTTCTCTCCTATGTACTTCTATACTAGTATCCTCCTCTAGAAAGTTAATAAAAATCCCAGTACAAGTCTCTTTTTCTGTGTGCCTAAGATTAGTTGTAGATACCTTTGCTCTCATCAATAGTGGAACCCAAATTAATTGCATTGACTGGGAGTTTATTTCCCACCACAAGTTCCCCTGTGTTATAATCATTTTTCACTTTTCTCATCATGTGACCATGGGACACCTTTTACCTTTCACATTTCACATCTTCAACTCTTCACATTTTCACAATGTCACATCTTCACATGTCACTCTTTCACTCTTTCACATATCACAGCCTAGACTATGACATCATTACTTGGCAGCTTCCTCATGGAACTGCTAAGGTACTCACTCCTTTATTGCCATTGGTCAGTTGACTGTAGCATACTTAGGGCCAGAGCCATTTACATGGTCTGTGCACATATCTGTAGCATATATAAGGAGGCTGGCCCAAGCTGGGTTTTCCCCAGTCTTGTGCACTTGAGCCTTGTGCTTTATACAAGTCCTTGACCCTTCTCTTTCATTCTCTTGCCTAGTTCTATTGGGGTCTAGTTAAAACCCAATCTCTTGAGCTTAAGAATGCGACCACTAGGATCAGACTTGAGTTTTCAGCAATGGTTCAGCCACAACTGTTTCACCCTGCATCTGACTCTCTATTTCTCTTAACATCTGAAATGTTAACTCTTTCCTAAACAAGAAGGGTCATATCACCCACACATGCACTATACTTCTTTAGTTAGAAGGGGTAACCTACTTGGTTTCCTGCCATATTATGGCATGTGAAAGGGGGACTCTAATCCTTGAACTCCCATGGCTCCAAACCATAAACCCTAGTATCAATTGGATGGCCAACTTGCTTACTATTCCCTTCACCTCTGATCAGTCTAAAGAACTCTACCATTCTGAAACTGCCCAACCCACACTCAGACAACACCATATCCAGGAAGTAACTTTCCCAGATGATGAACACCTAATTTGCTATCTTGAAAGTGAATTCTCTAGCCAACTCATCAATAACAATCTTTGTAAATGGCACTCCTCTTGTGTTATTAACTCCTGCTCCACATTCCTTCCTTTAGTAATAGTAGCAAAACTCACTACCTTCACAGAACTAGCCATTGAAGCTGAAAAGGCTAAACACAAGACTATTCTTTTTCCTGAGTACTAGCAATTTGCTACTATCTTCACTAACACCCCAAAGATTCTTGACAGACTCCCATCCATTAGACTCTATGACCATGAGATTAACCTCAAGGAGACCTTTGTACCCAAGATTGGGAAGATCTATCCTCTATCTACATCAGAGTGCCAAGCCAATAAGGAATTTATTGAGAAGAATCTTTATGCAGGCAAGATTTACCCCTTTAATACCCATCAAGCATCTTTCTTCTTTTTTGTCAAGAAGGACAGCAAGCTACACCCTTTCCAAGACTACAGATACCTCAACAAACACATGATTCATGACATCTACCCCCTCCCTCTCATTTTCAACCTTATCAATAAACTTCATGAAGCAAAACTCTTTACCAAGTTCAATATTTAATGGAAATACAACAATGTCCATATCAAAGATGAACATTAATGGAAGGCAGCCTTCATTACTCATAAAGGTTTATTTGAACCAATGGTAATTTTTTTGGCTTGAACAACTTACCTGCTACATTTTAGCATTTCATGAATAACTCCTTCCATGATATAATCACAGAAGAATGGTTAGTTATCTACATGAATGACCTATTCATCTCCTTTCCAGACACTAACACCTATAGAACTCACACCTTCCATGTGCTCTAGTGCATGGCAGACATTAACCTCTATTTAAAACTGAAGAAGTGTATATTTGCCTCTTCAAGGTCAAATACCTAGGAATGGTCATTCACTCTGGTAAACTTGCCATGGACTCTGTTAAACTCAACAGTATTGCCAAATGGCCCATTCCCCAGAAAGTCAAGGACATTTCTTTCTTTCTAAGTTTTGCTAATTTCTACAGGCAATTCATCTCCAACTACTCTTCAATTACCTGCCCCCTCCTCAATCTCACCTAGAAGATGGCTACTTGGTCCTGAACTCCAGCCTGCCAGGAATTATTCAACTCCCTTAAGGCACTCTTTCTCTTCCAGCCCATTCTTTAGCTCCCAGACCTCTCCTACCTCTTTGCCATTGCCATGGATGCCTCTGCCTATGCATCTGATGGTATTCTCCTACAGACAGATTTAAACAGGGACTGGCATTCCTGTTCCTATTTCTTTCAAACTTTCTCTGCTGTGAAACAAAATTATAACATTTATAACTGTGAGCTTCTTACCATTATCCATATCCTCAAAACATGGTAATAATATCTTCAAGGATTTTCCCACACTGTTCAGGTTTTTACAAATTATAAAACCCTTACCTGCTTCCATATCCCCCAGATCCTCAATTATTAACAAGCCCATTGGCTCCTTAACCTCACTGACTTCAACATCCAGCTCCATCACATAGCTGGCTCTTTTCTCACAGGCTCTAATGCTCTCTCTTACTATCCAGATCTCTGCTTCTCCAACTCCACTGACAACTCCTCTATTACCACCCTCTCTGAATACCTCTTCTGTTGTGTTATTAACACAATCCTTTCCACCCATATCTGCAAACATGTGAAAACTAATCCCCTCTGCCTCTTCCTCCTTTATAAGTGGGACAACCTTCTTTATCCAGACCTTTGCAAATGTGTCACAGACTGAAAACTCCATAAAAACCTCCATATCTACTGGAACTGTATCTATATTCCTGCCAATGAATCTCTTTGACAATTCATCCTTCATTGCTACCATGTCCACCCTGTTATGACTCTGGATCCCAGAGGCTAATCCTAGACAAAGAGCAAGAGGAGGAACATGAAAGAAGGATCTAAAGGAGGCTCTGGAGAGGAGCAACCAAGGAGGGATCAATGAAGAAGGACTCAGAAGAGACTCATGCCCATGCAACTGAGGGCCTGACCTGAAAGGGTAGGGATCCAAAGAAGTGTTCAAAGCAAGATACAAAGTGATTAAGTCTGGAGAGACTTAACTATCTGTACCCACCCCTTATATATGGCCTAGGGAGGTGCACAGACCAACTAGTACTAGCCTACCCTAAGGTACTGTTATCTATGGACACCAATAGCAGTAAGGTCATACTATTAAATATGTGAGAAGAAGGCATGGAGCAGGAATGAAGAGTGAGGCAGTGGCCTCATGGATCAAGGGAATGGAATGAAAGAGAAGTAGAGATCTCATAATAGAAGATCAGGGTTACACATGAGGATGGAGATCTCTGCCACAGATAAAATCATAGAAGTAGATCTGAGAATCCATCAGATCCTTGGAGATATGACCAGATCTAGATAGGGAAGATCATGGGCAGATCCTGGGAAGATCCCAGATCTTAGTCACATGACCACTGATCATAAAGGTACTTGTAATAAATAACCAAGCCCCAGGCTAGGGTTAATCTGAAAAGAAGTATCATTCCAATGATCACATGATGTGAAAGTGGTGGTTGCACAAGATGTGCAACATATCCCCTCACCAGCCACTCTGACTACCTTAAAACTCTTTAACTTATGAAACAAGAATTCTGGTGGCCAGGTATGGCCATCTATGTCCAACATTTTGTTGGAGGCTATGTCATCTGCCAACAAAACAAAGTCAATATTCATCTCTTTACCCTGGCTCTATCTTTCATCTGCTCCACCACTACTTATTCCTTTCAAATAGTCTCTTGTGACCTTATTACCAATCTTCCTTTCTCTAATGGCTAAAATTCCCTGTTGGTTATAATTAACCATAGACTTACTAAGGGGATAATTCTATGCCCTACCAAGAAAACTGCCACTGCCAAGAATATTGCCATCCTTTTCTTTTACAAAGTCTACTTATGCTTTGGTCTTTACAATAAAATTATCTCTGATAAAGGCCCTTAGTTTGCCTCTGCTTTCACAAAGGAGCTTGATAAACTCCTAAACTATGATCTTTCCCTGTCCACTGCATACCATCTCCAATCTGATGGGAAAACTAAATGAGTTAACCAGAAACTCAAAATCTACCTCTGCATTTTCTGCAGAGCAAATCCCTTCAAATGGGCAGAACAAACCTCCCATGCAGAATTTATTCACAACTGTTACCCCCACTCAGTCACCAATCAATTCCCATTCTATCTCATAATGAAATATAAATCCCATGCTCTTCCCTTGATGATTTCCAAGATACTTATGCCTGCTATTGCTAATAGATTAAAAAACCTAATAGTAGCTAAAAATGAAGCCCTTGTGACTTATGACCTTGCTTACCAAACCATGGCCTCCTGCATCCATTTCAAGTTCACCCCTTTCTCTAAAGGTCTAAAGTTTGGCTTAAGGCCAGAAATCTCAAGCAATTAGTTGTTTACCCCAAATTCATGCCAAAATGCAAAGGACCTTTTACTATTATGGAGAAGTTATTTCCCATCACCTATCACCTTCATTTCCCTGCCTTCTGAAAAATCCACCCCATATTCCATGTTTTCTTGTTATTACCCTATTACAAAAATAACATTCATAAAAGCAGCTTTCTAGCTTTACTCCTGGAACTTATTGAAGGTCAAGAAGAATATGAAGTCAAGCAGATATTAAAACATTGTGGCTTGCCTTCCTTCTGTTCCTTTCTAATCTGATAGAAGGGTTACTCAGCTGAAGAAGACTTGTGGAAACCCAAGTCCAATTTTCACAATGCCTCTAAGCTAGTTAAGACATATAAATATCTCCACTTCCTCTCTTCTCCTTCCTCAGTTCCCCCATACCCTCAGAAACCACCCCAGTACATTAGAAAACCCAAGCAATAATAATGACCAATAACTTTATCTACTGCTTTTGCTCTACCCCAGATTTTGCCATCAATTCCACCTCTACTATCTCTACCTCTGCCTCCATTCCCTCTACCCTGCCCACTGCTATCCACCAACCATTCCCCATCCATGCCCATATATCTTCTAATAATACTATAGAATTCTCTGCTAATTTCTTCTCTGTCTCTTTTTCCTAAGCTTCTCTTATAGACTTATTATATACTAATAACCTTGTAATCTTCCCCCTTCATGATCTCTCAGACCCAGAACCCACATTCCTTACCAACACCCAGTCCACTCCCATCTCTATCCCCTCTGTGGGCCTCTGCTTCTTATTTTCTACCTGTATTATCCCTACCTCAGCCCTTTGCCTTGCCAACTCATATCTGGTTACTATAATAGACTTCTCTATTGCAGCCTATACCCTCTATTTGAGCAACTGCTCCCCAGAATACTTTACCCTCATGCACTCCTTTATCTTTGACTTCTGGCTTTTTCTTTCTATTGGATCTTATCTTGATATGAATTCTTTTTTGTGGGCACTCTATACTTTTTATCATAAGGTTGAACATATCCATCTCATGTTCTTCCTCCTTTGCTGAACTGCTAAAGTCAACACTAACACCATTTACATTAGCCTCAATGCCATTTACTATCAAATGTCCTTTGTTCTTGATAATCTAGCCTATCAACTAGAGTTCAGTAAGTTTCTTTCCAACATTGACCAATTTGAACATAAGTCATTCATATTCCATATCCATGCTCCTCCCACAGTCTCTTCCTTCCCCTCAGCCTCCTTCTTTCCTCTGTCACCAGAGGAAATTAACACCATTATGTGTGTCAAACACTGGTAAACTGGCCACCACAGTTGAGCCTCCCTTTTCCCTTCTCACCCCCATTACCATGACAGTTGCTTTTAATGCCATGCTCTCAGACACAGATATTTGGATTGTTTAGTATATTAATATCCTACCTGCTTGCAATGGCAACCTGGCTATAATCAAGCTCACTGCCCTTTTCACTGCCCTTTGCCTCACTACTCCATTTTTTCTCCTTCAACTCCTGCAGCTCCTCCCATAGCTCCTTTCATGGCTTTTCTCAAGGATTCTCCTACTCCCATCACTTGCACAACTTCTACTGCCATGCCCCCCCATCTCTTCTACCCTCTCCATTTTCTTATTACACCAATAATGGCAATAATGTTATTAATTCCATTGGCTAGGCCAACATTGTTATAATTCATTTTTTCTTTTTCTTCATTTTCACCCACTTTGTACTTTTACTTTGACCCTTCACATGTCACATCACATGACCATGGTAACTCTTACCATTTCACTCTTTCATCTTGTTACTCTTTCACATCTTTACATATCACAGTCTGGAACATTCTGAACCATGATATTATTACCTGGTAGCTGCTATGAGGCACTGCTAAGGTACTTACTCTCTTTATGCCATTGGTTAGCTTACTATAGCATAGTTTAGGGCAGATCTTAGAAACATAGTCTGTGCATATCTCTATAGCATATATAAAGGGCTGGTACAAGCTGGGTTTCCCTAGTCTTGCACACTTGAGCTTTTTGCTTTATACAAGGCCTTGATTTTTCTTTACTCTTGCCTAGTTCTCTCTGGCTCTAAATTCAAAGCCATTGCTAGTTGATTCAGATCACACTCATCAGGATAGCATAGAATGGTAGTTGCCATTTCAAACATCACTAGCTCTTCAGCCCCCTTCTTCTAGTTTTCTGGGTTATTCAACTGGGCCACTAAACATACTAGAGGAATAATATTATAATTGTTCTTTTTCTTTTCTCTTGTCTTGTCTTGTCTTCTGCTCTTTACACATCTCAGATGCTTTCTTGCTATATTCTGAAATGTTCAGACTTCTTCCATTCCAGAATATTCTCTCAGTCAGCAGGTGTTACTCATAGCCCACTTTCTTCACATTTCATCTATTTCCACATGAATTACTTACTTATCTTAGTTATGTACTCTGACTTATTCAACTGAATTTAAAACTTATCATCTTTGTATAAGTAACATACTTTCTTTTTCATGTTGCTTATGCTACTTCTACCTTATTCCACCTTGCTTTCTTCAAGCATTATCTAAATCCTTGTCCCATCCTTATCAAAGGAGTCCCACTTGCATCCTTCAATGGCAAGCATCATACAAGAGTCCTTGACAAGTCCTGCATCCTTGTCTTGTTTCTAACCTTCACTAAAGGACTATGATGCTGTCCCATGTTTGCACTATTCTTAGTATCCAAGACTAACCACAGTTAAGTCTCTTTCTTAGCCCACCATAGCCATAAGGTCTATAATAGTCCCTATCTGGGCCTAGCATAATACTCTATCTCTGCCACTTAAAAGAAAAACATCCTTTTTTTGACCTTCTATAACTACTTCACTTATTATATCTCCTTCAAACTTAATCTTAGTTAGTTCACTATATTCAAAGTGCTTTGAAATCTCCTTTCAAACTGAAATATTCCAACTGCTGGTTATTTCTCAAAGCTTTCTGCCACCTTTACTTGTTCTATTATTACACAAATCAGAACTGGCAAGGCTACCAATGCTATTAAGGCCATCAATTCCATTAATTCCATCATTTCCCATCTAGTTTCCTTAGATACTATTTAAAGGGTTTTCAAAAAAAACTCATTCAAGGCTATGGTAAAGAAGAAAATGCCATTGCTTAATAATATATATAGAAAAAGGAAGTC
>JBBPJW010000015.1:77018-113088 GCA_038088935.1 Pulveroboletus aff. viridisquamosus
TTGGCCTTTGCTTTAAAGTACAAGGAGTGAACTGTAGATAACTAAAAGAGTATAATCTGGTCAAATAAGATCAAAATCAATAGGATTGGATCAGATGAAAGACAATGGATATGAAAGAAGATAAAGCAGGGATTAATTAAAAAAAGGTTGCAAGAAATAGTCAAGCATGGTGGAGGAAATTTTATGGTATAGTGGCTTAAAAAAACTATCCCAATATTTGCATGTTTTGCACTAAATGCAATGACTATTAATAACTATTAATTATTATGCTAGACTATAAATATAGCAACCATATCAAAATAACAACTCATAGAAATAGTTTTTTAACTTTGAAATTTTATTACATATATTGGAACCTAAAGTGCTGTAAAATGATTATATATTTTAGGTAAGTAATATATTATGTCACTTTTATGTCACTAATTAGCCTGCAGCATATATAAACCCTATCATTACAAATAAATTTCCTTATCTCCATTATAAAACATTTTTCTGCTACTTAAAAAGATAATATCATCTCTTTTGCCTCTTTTAATCTTTTCTATAGGAAAATTGCATTTCAAAATGATCTAGGGAAGTCTACTGTGACTAGGGTCCTTTAGAAAATCCAACCAGAAAAGAAAAATCATTATAATAATTGTTCTTTAAAACTTTCTTCTATTAACAAGTATACTATTGTTTAACAAATTCTTACTAAAAAGGCCAATAATGCAGTTCAGGCCACTTATTTCATCAATTCTATTGTCAGTACTCCTGTTTGCCCACAAACAGTTAGAAATATTCTTAAGAAAGCTTTTTTAAAAGCTATAATAAACAAGAAAAACCCTTTTTTTCCTACTATTTATAAAAAAAGCAGGTTGGCCTTTGCTCTGAAGTACCAGCATTGGACTGTGGAGAACTGAAAGAGGGTAAATTGATCAGATAAGACTAAAATCAATAGAATTGAATCAGATAAACAAAAATATGTGTGGAAAAAAAAAGAGGTGATAAGTTCTAAGGAGATCAAAGGTACAGTTAAGTTTGAAGAAGAATTACTCATGATATGGGGCTATATTGAATGAAATGGTGTGGAAGTTTTAAATAAGGTTGAGAAAAGAATGGATACTGAATAATATGTGGCAATTTTAAAGAAAGGATTATTACAGAGCATGAAAAATTCTGGAATGTCTTCAGATGATATTATTTTTCAGCAAAATAATGATTCCAAGCATATTTTTAAAGAAAGCTCAAATCTGATCTAAGGAGCAAGATATTAAGCTTCTAAATGGCCTGCTCAATCTTCAGACCTTAATTCTATTGAATACAGTTGGAATCATTTGAAAAAATACCTTTTAGATTATAAGAGGATACCTACAGGAGTTCATCAATTATGAGATAGGGTGGTAGTAGAGTAAAAAAGGATTTCTGTAAAAAAGTGTTAAAAATGGATAGAAAGCATGCCTAGAAAGATTCAAGCAGTTATTAAGGCCAAGGGAAGTCATATCAGATATTAAATACCATATTCTATTTAAAGTCAAAAAACTGTTCCAATAAGTTGTCATTTTAATATGGTTACCATGTTATCAAAACATAATCAAATGCTTTAATCATTGAACCAATAGAAACCCAAGAGCAAGTACTACATCTCATACACTTATAACCTAGCATAATAATTAGTTATTGATAGCCATTGCATCTAGTGCAAAACATACAAACATTGGGACAGTTTTTTAAGCCACTGTAGCTACTATATTAAAGTGCAGTGTTTACTATAAAGATTAAAGAATATTAGTACTGAAGTTTATCCATTAGCCCTTATATAGAGTAAGGGCAGTACTACGCATTCATGAGAGTAGATTGTTGTCTACAGGGACAAGCTGCTGCACCTGCCGCAGCCAAAGCATTTCAACAGTGACCTCTGCTGAAGTCCCAGCAGAGGATCCATCCTTGTTTCTTGGTGAGTCTGCCCTGTTCATCATGAAAGCAGTGTGTCATGTCTGTTTTGTCCTACAGAAGGGATTCATTGCAAGGCAATCCATCTGGGTGCTCGTAGTGGCGGCCAAGACAGCGATCTGTGTGACTTTGGTCAAAATGACCATCTAGTAGGTCTGTCCAAAGTCATGTTGCTCCTCTCTGGGGAACGCGAACAGCAAGATGTCAGTTCAGGGCGATCACGGTGATAATGAGCGCTTTGACTGGGATGCGGAGGGGGCGAAGGAGAGGGAAAGCACCTGTGGTAGAATGTCCGAGAGGGAGAACGTCTTCGCTCCTGTCTGGGAGGCCCGCGTTATCCCACTAAGGTGCACGACAGCAGCAGCAGCGAGGGGTAATTGCAATGGGCACATGTGAGCACAGCACGTAGCAGCAGCGGCAGCAAGGGAGCAATTGCGATGAGTGTGTGGTGACGGCACGTAGCAGCAGCAGCAGCAAGGGGTAATTATGATGAGTGTATGGTCACAACAGATGGCCGCAGCAGCAGCAAGCAGGGATGGAATGGGCCGTGAGTTTCAAATGGGCAGCGGGATGAAGGAGAGAAATGAGTTCGTGTTAGGAGGGGGCAATGAGCGGACTGTGCCCGCTCTAAGTTAGCACGATCATCTTGTGAGTACAACTCGCGAGTTTTCTTCGCTAGTAAGTCTTCGTTGATGGTGGCGATATCGTAGGCGTTCTTGTCGGCGAGTTTCTCGTGCCGGTCTGAGCGGACCCTGGAAAGGTAATGCAGTAGAGCATGCCCTCCGTGTTCTCCTTCTTCCCGGAGGGTGTGGTTGTCCAGATTGTGGAAAAACCAGTTGAAGGAGTCCACCGTATCATCTCCCCATTGGGCCCGCTCGATCACAATGAGGAAATGGTTTTTAGCGAACGAGAATTCCGGATACGTCAACTGACAGTCGTGTTTTGCATTCTTGGAGGCAGATGAGGAACTGGCGGCGCGTGCGGTGATGTTGTCCTCAGCCATGACTCCGATGGTGAGGGTGTCGTGTTTTTTGGCTCATCTCGCGATCGAGGTGGCTTCACGCGGCCCTTCGCGGGTGAAATATCGTAGTGAGACATGTTTCTGGGCCTCGAGTCTCTTGGTGGTGTACTCTGAGGGTCTAAATGCCAAAGTGGATGCGACCTTCACCATGCGCTTTCAGAGCAGCGTCCTGTGCTGGGGGAAGAGGAAGGAGGGGTGGGGTCGCTCTCCATCAGGCTTGCGGTGCGTGGTTGGGGACAGGGCGAGGGAGGGCTGTCTCTCTGTGTCGTCTCCAACGTCGTGTATGCCTATGTAACTTACTACGGTATAGACTCCCCAGTGTGGATTGGAACACTGACGACTGTGGTAACTCTGAAGCTGTCGCAGTTCGTACTCTTCATATGTCCTTGTGGGTATGTGCTATCTGGAACCACTGTTTGGATGTGGTTTAACAAGACGCGATAGGCCATGCCCGAGCCTTGAGTGATATGTCCGAACACCGGTGGGCGACCCTCGTTCAGGGATGTCCATCCCGCAGGAGTGAATTTCCGAGTGCTGTGCAGCATTCATCAAGAACGGCTGAATAGTGATTGACTGACCTGCAGGTAGGAAGATAAGGTGGGCAACTGCCTGTCGTTATCACGCCACCCAACCATTCCGTACCCACCAACTTCTCCGACCTGCGGATATGACTGACGTGAACGGGGTTCCTCTTCACCTGATCTAGGCCGTCTTCATCAGCTCCGGCCCATGAGGATTGCTGAACGCCGCGGTGATCAATTCAATGCGAAGATGGTTGACATTGTAGGCAATCTCTCGATGTCGACTCGTCAAGGCGAATGAAAGAATCCAAAGAGCTCCCCTATCCCTGTGTATTTGTGGACCCATCCCGATCCGTCTACTGCCCATGGCAATTTCGACTTGTAGTAGATGCGATTTATCGCCCGTCTGGCGATGTCTTGGGATAGCCGTCGATGCATTGCACCTCAGCTGATTTTGTCACTCGGGTCTCAAACTCCCCGGCGCCACGGCGGTAGTCCTATCCCGAGGAGCGGTGCCACTTTGTAATATGTTTCAGAACGTTCCCATCAACGATTACTGCCAGACTGTCCTGGATAAGATACACTGCACTGGTCGCAGACGGAGGCATCGTCAGGCGCACTTGCGGTACGCAATACATTGAAGTAGTTGCTTGCGATGTTGTACGCACCAAAAGTCGCGTGCAGTGGACTTGCATGGACTCTGGGGGCTCTGGTGGACATCGTGGTTGGCGTGCCTCGCTGATATCATTTGGATATTTCTGCTCCTCGAGACCAATAGTGTTTCCCGTTGCTGGACGACGTTGTCCGGAATCTGCAACAGGACTCGTCGCACTCGCTCGTTCCATATTCTGAGTCTGTTGTCTTGCCGCATGGGCGTTGGAAAAAGGGAACAATAGCCCGTCGTTTTCCACGGCAACGACTTTTCGAGCTTTTTATCGGCTGTACGTACTCCCGAGTTCGTACGACCCACTGCCTAGCTGTCTTTCCCTACCCAAACCCCCGCTGTAACTCTACCGACACACTCGCTTTCCTTCCCGGTCGTCGAGTCCCCCGACTCGTTCTGATTCCTTTACACTATGGCCGACATTGGCACAATCATCAATGAAAATGCATCAAGAGCGCTGGCGCCTGCTGCTGTTGGCTCACAAGTGGCACTTATGAGCATCATCTCGGTAGGCCCATCGTGCTTCGCCGAGTGTCTATATGATATATCACATCGCAGGTAGCCACAATCGTGGCATTCAACGTCCTACGGCCCAAGAACAGGGTATACATCGTTGCTTACGTTCCGGATGCACAGAGTCTCTAACATTCTGATACACACCCGTTAGGTGATCTACGAACCCAAAGTTAAATACCACGTTGGAGACAAGTCGCCACCCCGCATATCCGACTCCCTCCTAGGATGGTTACCACCCCTCTACCGTACGAAGGAACCGGAGCTCCTTGACAAAGTTGGGCTTGACGCCGTCACGTTTCTACGTTTCACCCGCATGATACGGGCTCTATTCACTTGCATCGCATTCCTCACATGCGCCGTACTCATACCGATTGATGCTAGCTACAACATCCAGCATGTCTCATCCTCAGGCCGCGACGTTCTCTCTATGCTCACCATCCGCGACGTTCAAGGGTCTTACCTCTTTGCTCACGTCGCGGCCTCTTATGCCATCAGCGGCCTTGTCATGTTGTTTATCTGGCTTCATTGGAAACACATGCTACGTCTACGCCAGGAGTGGTTCCGCTCACCAGAATATCTTGAATCGTTTTACGCCCGGACGCTCATCGTCACCGACGTCCCAAAGAAATACCAAAGCGACGAGGGGATCCGCGCAATCTTTGAGGGCGTTCAAGTTCCCTACCCCACGACATCGGTGCATATTGGTCGCAAGGTCGGTCGCCTTCCGGAACTTATCGAATATCACAACACGGCAGTACGTGAGTTGGAACAAGTCCTTGTCACGTACCTCAGAGGCGGACGAGTTGCCAAGGACCGCCCTACCATCCGTATCGGTGGCTTCCTTGGGATGGGTGGTGTGAAGAAGGATGCTATCGATTTTTACACGTTTGTAGTTCATTTTTGGTGAGATGGACGTCCGACTTCACCTTTTTCCAGCGCGAAACTTCAGCGCACGGAAAAAGCGATCGAGAGTTATCGTCAAGAGATTGATACACGTAAGGCGGAAAACTATGGTTTTGCTTCCATGGCTGCTGTTGCATATGCTCACATCGTGGCACATATCCTTCGCAAGAAACATCCAAAAGGCACAGACATTGCTTTAGCACCCAACCCCAAAGATATCGTGTGTTTTGTTTTTGAAATCCTGCTTTCTTACCAATTGCCTTCGTGATCTCGCAGATCTGGGAGAATCTGAACAAGTCGACAACAAACCTGGTTCGAGACAGGACAATCGGTTTCCTGTTGTTGGTGTTGGTCTGTTTCTTCAATACTATTCCACTGTTTGTTATCTCCATTCTTGCCAACTTGTCTTCGGTGCGTTTTACCATTGCCTCGCGTGCAGCGAATTCTTTATGACACCCTCGACAGATATCTACGTACGTTGGCTTCTTGTCACAATGGTCCAAGGCTTCCCCGGGCTCTTTCGCGTTTATCTCTGGTGTCCTGCCGCCCGCAATCTCTGCCTTGTTCGGATTTTTCCTGCCTATCGTCATACGATGGATCACCCAGTTTCAAGGGGCCCAGTCACGTAGTCGGTAAGGACATAACATGCCGTTGAAAGATGTTGTCACCCCTGAACGAACTTGGATGTTTAGTCTTGACCGAGCCGTCGTTGATCGCTATTTCACCTTTTTGGTCGTCTCTCAGCTAGTGATCTTTACCTTGATCGGTGTCTTTTTCAGTAAGTTGCCAGTCAACCCCCCTTTTTTTAGCGGGTTTGATTAGTATTCTCGCAGTTGCTTCTGAAGAGGTCATTATTGAGATCGGTCAACACACCAGTTTCCAAGGCATCATCGACCAGTTGTCATGTGAGGGCCGCGACCGATTAGAAACGAATTACTGGCTGACTCAGGCTTATCCAACCAGCCTTGCCAGCTACGATCAACAAAACCTACGTCAACCAGGCTTCATATTGGCTCACGTTCTTCCCGTACGTCGAAAATGACGATGCCTCGAATCGAAGTAGACTGACATGGATTCTCGTAGCCTGCGTGGTTTCCTGGCGATTTTTGACCTAGCTCAGATCCTGAACCTCCTCTGGACCTCATTCAAGACGCGGTAAGCATACTCATTTGAAAAAGAGTGAAGCATAAAAAGAGCTAATTTTTGACTCCCTTCTAGTGTGTTCGGCCGTACTCCTCGAGACATTCGCGAGTGGACGCAACCACCCGAATTCCAGTATGACATTTACTAGTAAGTTGATTTCCCGTATTGCCGTCCGGGGTACTCACGACTCGACCCCACACTAGCTCCAACATTGTATGTCTATCGTTCCCTCTGTGAAAGTCTCACTTTACATAAGACTTTGTAAAGCTCTTCATGGTTACTGTTGCGCTCGTCTTTGCGCCGTTAGCACCCCTTGTCTCTCTCGCTGGAGCTATTGTGTTCTGGATTTCTTCGTGGGTATACAAGTACCAGCTGATGTTTGTCTTCATCACACGGGTTGAGACCGGAGGGGTAAGCATGGAAATCGATCAGAAGTGTTCCACTTGACTCACCTTTCTCCTAGCGCCTCTGGAACATCGTCGTCAACAGGTTGTTGGTGTCAGTGGTCCTTATGCAATTGCTCATGGTTCTAAGTGAGTCCGAGTTCTGGCTCGACATTCCCCTCTTGAAGAATGTGTCACTTTCTTAGCTATTGGTCTTCAATACAAATTCAAGTCTTTCTTGTGGATTACGACCGTACCACCCATCTTGTTCGTCATCGTCTTCAAGATCTGGCTGCACAGGACGTTTTATAGCAGGTTCATGTACTACCTTCCCTCGGAGGCAGAGCTGCATCAAGCCAAGATTCATTCATCCCGTGCGGATGACTCCAGAAACCGTCTCGAGAAACGTTTCGATCACCCTGCACTCCATGCAGAGTTGTTTACGCCCATGCTGCATGCCAAGATGATGCCCCTACTTGCTGACGTATACAAGGGCAAGATCGGAAACGACAAGACACGGTTGGACGAATACGGCGGACGAAAGGTGGACGCACAGGTTGTCGAAGGCGGTGTGCGTATCGCGGGTATCGAGCAGCGGGACCTCGAGTACGACCCAGCGCTGTATCGCCGAGACAGAGGAGAACTAGACTGGGACGCCCGCTCTGTCGCATCTACTGCCATCTTCGCACACAACCGCGGCGACAGTGCCTCGGTCCATCACCAAAAGACGCAGTACCACCACCATTATGCGGGTTCGATGGCCGGAAGCCGCGCGTCCCCCGCACCGTCGGCGTTTGACCGATATGCGACTAAGACATCGATCATGAACCAGGAGAGTGCCAGCGCAATCGAGCTGTCGCGGCTTGGTTCAAGTGTGGATCATTTACCGCTGTTGAACGACACCTGGTATAATCAAAGCGGGGACGTGCTGAATGCACCACTTCCTAGATATGCGTCGCCGGAACCGATAGGAAGACCTCCATCGAGGCATGCTTCCCCGGCGCCACTCCACTCTGCATCGCCTGCTCCGGTGCGATATCCACCGCAGGCCGGAATGCAATACTCGCCTGTGGTAGGCCACAGAGAGGCACCGATACATCGACCATATTCCTCGAGAGATAATTCGACGAGTCATACGTCGCAAGAGTCTCTTGCTTATAGTGGACGTGGGGCTTACTGAGGGGCGTATTGAGTGGCGTCGGTGGAGAAAGGCTGCCTCTGCTTTATCCCCTAGAAAACCACTCTAATGCCCACCGTGACAGGGTCGCCTCTCATTGCTCCTTGTGTCTCCTATGTCCGTACGTGGACTCGGCCACTCCACCCGCTCTTGAGCACATGACGGCACTCGAGCGAACTTTTTTTTCGACTACGCACTACTCTGGCATTGAGCTCTTACGGACTGACAGAGTCGGACTATTATACAATATGGGGAAGAGTTACGAGACGGGACCTGATTATTAGGCTTTGTTGGCATGCTTTAGTTGTTTTTTCGTCGTCTTTTTCGTGTCGCCAAAGCGCTTTATCGAACGGTCTCATGTAGCCTTGTGCGTGCGTCGCATCACACTGAAACGAGGCTGTCCTACGAGGACGCTCGTCGATTCGACACAGCAATCAGCAGCGGTCGATAGCCGACGATGCGTACCCCTTCAAACATCCCCACTATGTCCAAGACTGAGACTGGGACGGCGCATCCATCCACACTAGCGATCTCACAAGAGATCCGAGACCGCGGGTCTACATTCGTCGGGTACGTTTACCGCGCGAGGACGGCAGACGAAGCTAGAGAGGTGCTTCGCCACCACCGTCATGGGGCTCACGGGGGAAAGAAGCAAGCGCAAACGTACGCGATTGCAGCATGGAGGCATATGGTTGTCAAACCAGGTCGGACGGGGTTATGTGGGCCGGAAGAATTCGAGGTTCAGGATGGGTGTGAGGACGGTGGGGAGCGGTGGGCGAGCAAGAGAGTGTTGGGCGTAATGCAAAGGGAGGGGGTGATGGACGCAGTGGTGATCGTCAATCGGTGGTAAGCTGAGTCGGGGAACTCTCCTTTTCTCTCATGCGGAGACGGACTCAGCAAACGACATCCAGGTTTGGTGGGACGTTGCTAGGATCGGTGCGGTTCACCCATATCGAAACCTGTACCGGTGAAGTGTGTCGCAGATTCAAAAAAGTCGAAGAGACGGAGGAATCTGTTCAGACGCTAAAAACATTGGACGACCTCTTGGCAACCCTGCGTGCCCAACTGGCTTGGACACTTACAGAAGCGAGAACGAAAGACCCAAGCTCGTGTCTCGCTGTCCAAGAGAACCCACAGGCAAAGAATAAACCCTCCGATTATCGTGCAATACAAGACAGTCTAGACTTGACCAAGGCGAGAAGACTCATTCATGCGCGGGAGTGTGCCATTAAAAACACGAAGATCCTGATCGAAAAGTACGAGACATCCTCATAGAACTAGACGCGTGCTCAATGGGACCCACTGAACAGTCATACGAATGCAGGCATACAGCATCCAAGTGGGATTCGCGGAGTGTCTCTCAAAGATGAATCTAAGGACCAACATGCAGTTAGTGGGTGACATCACAAACGGGCAGAGCATCAAGAAATCAGAGGTGCAAGTGTTTGGCGAATGCAGTACCGATCATCAAAGCCCTCGGCTACGACTGGGGCGGCAAAACGAATCATCACGGAGGTAGTACGGAAAGACCCACGTACCGGTTGAAAAATTTTATCGGCTTGTGTTCTTCTTGCTCTGGTGGAATAGGCAGATGATTCTGTGGCGAATGGGTTCGACAATTCCTCTTGAAAAGGCAGGAGCCAGATAGAGCGATAAGCCAATACGGACAGGCAAAAGTGCCTGACACTCATATCAGAGTTAAACCAGAATGGTGAAGGCGAGTAGAGCTAACTTTGGTAGCACCATAGGCCAAAACTGCGTTAGCCAAATCCCCGGCTAGCTGCCCCGACAAACGACGGGTATCGCTGTGCTCGGCGGAGACACCTTTCTCGAACCCAAACATGCCGTAGCGATGACCAACACGACTAGCCCAATTTTCGCCTTCGTCCACCCGTCGAGAGTATTGACTGCTTAGCCATCCGGTTCGCGGCGCAGCGTCGAGACCGTCGTCGCGAGTAAAGTGGTTGACGACCCGCTCGCCGACTTGCAGACCCCTTGCAGTATAAAAGATGCCCACCAGAGGAACAATCGCAGTCAGCTCATGGAGCACAGCAAACGAAAATATCAACGATGGTAACGGTGAACCTGTTCTCGTCGAGAGCGCTGTAAGGGCATTGCGATATGGTGCGAAGCGGGTTGAAGACATAAAAAAGTTGCCTTTTTTATTGTACAAATATTTAATTATATAATCCAACAGGGTCTTTTCTGACGATGTTCGCCAATGTCATCCAGCAAGCTTGTCGCGGTGCTGCACGACCGCGCATCCCCCCCACGTACCCACATCATGCAAGGTACCACTGGAGACGGTTTCGCATAGATGACGCTGGACATAACGATTGGGAAGACACTAGTGTTGAACCGGAACCGCGCACGATTCGGATCAGATTCTCCTGTGTTCCCGAGTCGATGGTAGACGTTCTTCATGGTCTCAGGGCGATAGAGCGACGGTTTGGCCGTGTACGAGACTATCGTCTATTGCGAGTGCGTCTTTAAATGGGGTGTGTGCCATAGACGATTCATGGCAGCTCAGGATTCGGAAATTCGCTCAGAGTACCAGGCGATTTGTTGGGCGGCATTCGAGTCACCTAGGTCACTCCTTCGCGTCCCATCACAAGGCACGACGCTGAAAGTAGTGCTTCCACCAGTGGATTGTCGTGAGGGTGGTCTCGGTTTGGATAACTTAAGGGGACTTCTCTTACCGGAGCGTCGTAGCGAGTCCAACCCCTCTATTTTCCAGGGCGATGCCCCAGAACCCGCTCGGTCTGTCATGTTGGGCATCAAGCGGGCAGGTTCGTTCTTTATTTTGTTTTATTTTTTCCGCTTCTAGAATGCGACATGAAGTAATTGTTCCGTCCAGATGCCGCCATTACCTTTCGGAGTACAGTGAAACCTCCATCGCGCTCACGAGCCATGAAGGCCGCAATTGGACATGGCTTTTTGGAGTGGGGTGGTTTTGCCCCTCTGAAACCGCTCCACAAATCTTCCCCGTTTACATCGAGGGCTCGGGATCCACCCCCGTTGGATGGCAAAAATATGCGTATAGCGTTGGATAAATGGAGTCAAATTCTAGGTGTCGCTGATCCCCTGTTTCCGGAGATGAAAGCCGAAACACGACAGAAGGATGTGGGCGGTGACTGGGAGCCGTTGATGGAACCGCTTCAGACACGGGGCGTGGAGGCAGATGCCGTGAAGGAGACCGAGATGCCTCAGAGCGCCCAGGAGAGTCTGAAGCAGAGTCTCGAGGGTCTTTTGCAACGGTCCCAGAAGCAGTAACGACCAAGCGGGGGACTCTCCTAGTCATAAGGGTCATAAGGGGCTATTCTTTTGGCCTTACACCAGCTAGTAGAGCGTGTATTTCTGTTTACTTAGTCATGAGAATGCCCATCATGGTCCGTGCCGGACGACAGTGACCTTTGCCTTCATACGCTGGTTGCGTACTTGTTTCTGCGCACAGCTCGCCGTTGTCTCTGGAATCGATGGTTTCAATGGCGGCACGTCTCTCGAGGAGCTCGTACTTGCGTTTCAAAACTGCGACATCTGTCGCACGATCATTCTCAACAACATCTTCGGCTCGTGGTATGTGCTTTGCTCTCGCATTTTCAACCTCAGTACGCATCAAGTATAGCCCAAGGACATGCGCGATATAGTCCCGATGTGAGTGTTCGTTTTCGGGCTTGTTCCGTGACTCACAAATCTGGGGCAGGATCCCCTCTCGCTGGATTCCTTGCTCACTGAAGATGAAATCGCCGTTCGGTTAATGCGATTCGTAATTTCTTCGTGTCCGCACTTATACATTCGAGCACAGGGATACCACGCGTGAATATTGCCAGGCATGTCCCTTTGATTTCTACCTCGTGTAATGTCGGAAGGTATGAACTTGCCGGTTCTCGATAGGAACACTTGGCGCCTCGTGTCTTGGAGGGATGGCGGACAGAACGTGAGCACAATCAGGCTGTATCCCCCGCTGTATCTCATATCGAGTTGCACACGCAGAGTTCGATCCCGATATTCTGCCCGAAATGGGAAAGTTGGGTTTGCTCGGCCCAACCATCAAAGGCTACAGTTGCGCCGGCGTCAGTCACGTCGCGTATGGTCTCATCGCGCGCGAGATAGAGAGGTTCGCTATGACAATGGCCCTGCCCATAGTCGTGCAGTATGCTGAGCACAACCACCCGTGGTGCTAGGGTCGACTCAGGCTATCGCTCGACGGCATCTGTCCAGAGCTCCCTTGTTATACATCCCATCCATGAGTTCGGTTCTGAGGCGCAAAAGGATGAATACCTTCCTCGCCTAGGTGATTGTTTGCTGTTGAACATTGTACCGAGTGAGATTGAAGCTGTGCCGGACAGCTCGCGGCGAACTCATTGGCTGCTTCGTACGTTTCAGAAGTTACTTGATGTTTTCCGACTCACCAAGTCTTGTCTTCTTCCCCAGGGCCTCACGGAACCGAACCATGGGTCCGACCCCGCGGGAATGGAAACGACCGCGGAGGAAGCTGATGGCGGTTTCATCCTAAGGGGGAGTAAGACCTGGATAACGAATGCACCAGTAGCGTGTGTCATCATTACTCCCCGTGCGAGTTGATTAATCGGCTCGGAAAATTTTAGTGATATTTTTGTGGTATGGGCGCGTTGCAAATGGGATGGCAGAGTTCGGGGATTCGTCCTCGAAAAGGCATGTCATTCTACTGTACTTGTCCTATCCCTCTGCTAATTCAGAGCGTGGTGTAGGGCATGAAAGGTCTTGAAGCACCACCTATCAAAAACAAAGTTGCTCTGCGTGCATCGGTCACGGGGTCCATTTTCATGGACTCAGTTAGAGTACCGCATGATCACGTCCTTCCCCATGGTCAGGGGCTCAGCGCCCCGTTCTCTTGCTTAAACAGTGCACGGTGTGTTTACGTCCTGTTGGGAGATGACTACGGACTGATGCCAAGAATAGGTACGGTATTTCTTGGGGTGCGATGGGAGCTTTGGAGGACTGCGTCTCCAGGACTCTTGCATATGCACTCGAGCGAAAGCAGTTTAAGCGACCCCTTGCGTCATTCCAGCTCGTCCAAAAGAAGCTGGTAGATGCCCAGACTGAAATCGCATTGGGTCTGCAAGCCGGCCTTCAGGTAGGTCGCCTCAAGGAAGCCGGCAACTTAGCACCCGAGATGGTTAGTCTGGTGAAACGCAACAACTGCGGGAAGGCGCTTCAACATGCGAGAATCGTACTGGATATTTTGGGAGGGAATGCCTCGTCGGATGAGTGGGTTTCCTGCAATCCGTTGTTCATTACGGTGTGGTCTTTAACGGTATGTTAGGTATCATGTCGGTCGACACGTCGCGAACCTACAAGTCGTCAATACTTACGAAGGTATGTCTTAAACTGATCATCCGGGCACCGTGTGGCTCAACCAACGTTCTTCCTGGATGTAGGAACTTACGTAGGTTTGTTATCTATGTATCTGCGAACCTGACACGATGTCACTTTTTAGGACATCCACACCCTCATCCTAGGCAAAGCATTAACAGGCATCCAAGCTTTTGTCAACTAAGATAAGGCAGCCCTCTTGCTTATTTATACGATATGGTCAGGAATATGCCCTGAACCACGACGTTACCTTTGAAATCTCTGGTACTTGCATTGCCTCTAGCGAGACGGTCAACGAGCGAGATAGAACATTTCGGTGTGCTAACAGCCCAGGCTCACCGCTGTTACCCGTTTCACTGCTTTGTCGGAAAACACCGTTCTTTTTCCAGTCCCCACGTTGACCTACACTGCCAAACATACCGTTTTGGTTGCATTCACGGCGCAATCGAGGGGGTTGATAACGCTTGTTCGAGAAGGATTTTTCGATCGTTTTCCCCGCCCTCACAAACCGATTGACACGGAATGTCGTGCCGCTTCAGAGTAAATGAGTTTCGAGTGGTATAATGCTGACCATTCATTCAAGCTGTTCTGCAAAAAATATTGGTGTCAAATAGACAACCTGAATCACCGAGGGAACAGTGGAGGGATGGGATGAGCCGTCCAACGTCTTTCATCTCGGTCGTCATGTTGGATCTTGACTCAAATTCCACGATAGTCCGGGACTCCGTCAGAATCTTGGTTGCTAGAGCATCGACACAGGCCAGCCAAGTCTATAGGCATAACGCTTGTGGTCAAGAGCCTTTTTCCCCACTAGTTCTTGTCCCTTGGAGCATTGAATCTGAGGTTTCTTGCTTCGTTGCAATTGCCCACGGTAAACAGTCCAGTCCTCGACGGGGTTCAGCCACCATGGATTTCCCGAAAAAACGGAGGTTGTCGTTTCGGACATTCGAAACCCTCCTTCCTCATGCACCGTTCGTTATCCCCCATGACCTGAACGGTTCTTAATTTGGATTGGAGTCGTCCAAGCGAAAAACACTCCGATGACATGATAGGATGCACATGGTCAATCTTAAATGGGTGTCTCCGAGGAGTTATTTTTCGGCACGGCAAGCATGTCCTGCTGCAAGCCGTGGTGATTATAGATAAGTATTGAGACTGCAAGCATCTTGAATCTTGAAGTAACCAAATCAAAGGCGATTGGTTTCTGAGTCGGAGTGTGTGGATGCCACGCGAGCCTGCTGAATGGTCTCGACAGGTCTAACCGAGGCTGGCAGACTACCGGTTGCTCTGGTAACTTCGAGGCCGAATCCATACGGACGGAACCACGTAAATTAAATGGCTGGACGCGAAGCAAGAAAGATATAACAATCAAAGCCAGTGCCGGCCTAAATGTCTGCGTTCCGTAAAGTAGGATGAACGTACGTGAGGCCCAAGAGCTCAAATACCTCCCTCTCGGATTTCGGATAAAAGATTGTGGAGTCGTACAGCCTGGTTCTGTAGGTACACGTTGGTGGCAGCAGGGTAAGAGAGCGCAGCTATACTGACATTGCGGACGAATCAAATTGTATTCCCCTGAAGTACTACATGTCAGCGGTCATCCTTTTCGGTGGGTAACATACCAAACCTTTTTTTCTTGGCCCAGAGGCGGAGATCGCGTTGGAACATCGTGGAACCGGTCCTGAAAAGGGGAGCAGTGGGATCCAAGGGCCTAAGATGGTCGAGGATACTAACCAGCCTACCACTGCCGTCCAGAATACGCCAGGAGGAGCAAAAATCAAGTCCACGCGTCGGTACGTGCGTTTGTGGGTCGTGTCGGAGGGGAATGCAAACACCGTCAGTGCTTTCTCGAGGGTGTCCCAATTGTGCGTGCGAAAAACAATATGACGGTGGTAGTCACTCATGGCTAGTTATCCCCACGCTGTCATGCGTCACTCATGGAGTAGATCTTTTGGGCTTACTCAGTACATGTTTGACAACTCCTGTGAATGAAGCATGTGCGGCACATTATCGCCGAAACGAGGGGATCTTACCACGCTCATGAAGCCTTCGCACTAGTATCTTGCACAGGCCCCGTACCTTTTCAGCGCCACGATCCCAGTTTGTATGGGAGATGACTATGTCAACATCGTTGCTTTCCGGCTTCCCTCGGCGATACCTTAGCGATGACAGAAATTAGGCTGAAACTGAAATGACTTTGGATGACCACGAAAAAGCTGACCCGCCTACGATGATACTCTTGTAGCCTGTTTCAATTAGTTCCAGCTGCTGCGTGATTACCTGATTTATCTCCTCAGCTTGTCGGCGGGAAATCCTACATGCGGTTGAGTGACAGGCAACGGACACGGTGACTTGTGGGCGTAACATAAATGGATTTCGTTAACCCACTTTTGGCTAAGGTCGTGCCTTAGGGCTAGCGAAATCTGAATGGACTTCTCCACACCTAGCTCTTTGGTAATGTCTTCCTCGGGGTGGGACACAATACCCTCGTGTGTCATCCCTGGAGCAACTTCATAGTATTTCTCGAGATCCTCGAGAGTTCGCAACCCAATGGAATACAGGTGTCTGGCGGTGTGGGGTCCGATGCCGTGTACGCCATTGAATGCAGACAGTGTCAGGAATCTCGTTGACAACGAGAGTTTTTCTGCGACCACAGGGGTGTGCCAAGACTATGGAAGATGATGCATACAGCTTACGAGCTTCTAATATCTTGCCGGTCTTGATAAATTCCTCGACCTGGAAAACAGTACTTAGATTTTAGAAATAAGGAGCATATGGTAGGGCGTAATGCACCATAGAAGTGAGCTTTGCGCCGAGATAGGGTAGCTCTGCTATATCGTTTCTCGTGGACTTGTCATTGAAACCGTAAGGATAAGCTGAAATGGCTTGTGAACTTTAAAGTGCGGTCTTGTTCTTTAACTGACCCTTGATGGTCTGAAAAATAAAGTCACTTTGGGCATATCTGGTAGTAGCACCAAATCTCACAGCTATGGCACGAGCATAGCTCAGCATACTTCGTTCCTCTCCTTCAAGGAGCCTGGCTCTGCGGATGATGTCCAGCTCTTGGACAAGAGCCTGATTCGGGCAAAATAGGTATGATGGCCTCTGGCAGCAAAAAAGCGAGAGGTAGTTTAGGGTCGCGAGATCAGCATCCCTTACACTTTCCTCTGGATCTACAGTAAATGGAATCCCTTCATAGTAGATTGGCGACGTCTCGGGAGGTATATGAGCACGTGTCTCAGCCTTTGCATATGAGCTGTCTGTTTCGTCGCAGAGACCACTGAGTGCAGCATATTTTCTATATGGCTGGATGGTCCCCGACTCGACTGAATGTGTCAGCCAACTTGGAGTGACGATTGCTTTGGTTTTCTAATGTGCCTGGTCAGGTCAATTCATGCAGCAAGTATAATATAGACCACGAACGGCGAGCCGCTCGCTGACGTGTCTCTCAAGGCGTGCCCTTGTATGCACGGCAGTGACAACAACGTCCGCTTGGTCCAAATCGGCCGTCAACAAAAGGGTTTTTAATCCAGTTTTTTTGCCACGTTGTTCGGCGTCAGTCTCAACAAGACTAACGAGGTTCTCCAGTACGCCTGATGGGAGTTTAGCGGATATGATGTACACCTTTAGGGGATGATGATCGACAGAGTTCCCCCGGGCGTCTGTCTCCAGAGAAGGCAAGTCAGTACATGTGCGCTTTGATGTGCTTAGATCTGAAACAGCACTCGATGGTGAGGACGAATGCGACCGTTTGGGAGGCATCGAGCGCGTGCATTCGAATGGCAAACCCGAGTGAGGTTGTGACAGACGTTGCGACGGTGTCATAGCCACGCCCACGTGCTCATGTCATGCCACTCCCCGAGGTAGGTCGGTAGGAACCAGCTTACATGCTTGTCGTGTCGCCGGACAGAGAGGGATGTTCAGGCCATCGTCTCTACCTCGTCGAAGGTGAAAAGGTTCTCTGAAAATGACGCATTCACAAGGGGGCATCCAGGACATTTAGAATTATCGCCTATGGACTCCACGTCCACAGCGGGCAGTATCGTCGGCCTTAATACCGTAACCCTGCTGCTACTATACCAACAGATCGGTGGCATGGCTCCTCGGGTTCTGCGCATTTCTACTGCTTACTCCGTCAAACGGTAAGAGCTTTGGGCCCAACGGGAATTTCCACCCTGGACGACCGAGGGGGCGCATCAGTACTGTCCGACGACCTCGTCTCTTCTCGGCAAACTTATCTCGAGTGCGCACCTGGCCATGCATTGTACCTTTTCACACTTCCTCACAGCAACCCTTCCAGGTCGTGTCCTCTCGTCCGTTCCACGTGCATGGTGCCACGAACTTTATCTACGTGGGTGAATTTCTGCACCACGTTTGCGCAATTAAATAGAAAGGACACAGCTGTCCAGGGGTTGCACGCAATGATCACTCGACTTGGTCTTCCTCTGTCACTGACTTGCATCATTTGCCCGCGATACCCACCGCCGCTGAAGTCAGTCTTTTGATATCTGGCATTCTCTTTATCTGACATACAGGTAGCAGAGTGCCATTCCGGGACCCAAACGGAAGACCAGTCTGGGCAGAAGTTGTACCGTTTCAAAGGTATAGAGTCCGACCACAACCCTGGGCTCTCGACCATTAGTTTACGTCCCAAAGCGTGTAGTAATTCTAGTGATATCCCACAGATACCTGGAGTCGCTTCGCCAAATTTCCTCGCCCTCGACGTATCGGATATTCCTTTCCGATGTTCTGTCCACCTGTTTCCAAATATCCGATATCCGAATGTGTTTGATCGAGCCGCATTAATCACTGCTGTGCTCGCAAGCCATGCGTTCCCTGATTTGGGTAGCTTGCCAGTCAGACTGCAGCCATGGAGAGACGATACGAAACTTGAAGTTGACGTCGTGACATTAACCTTATCCTTATTCTATTCTCCAGCTGAAAACAGACTCAAACGCATGTCCTCGGATATCAGGCTGTCCAATATGTTTCCAAAAGGACACACCGAGGCGATCGATAAGGATCTGCCTGGTTGCATTCGTCCGGGGACAATTGTCAACGAACACGTTTACGGATGGTGGGTTATATCACGCAAGAACCAGCTTGCCATCCCGGTAATCACTCACGATCATTTGTTCATCATTTGTTCAGCATATCTCCTACATTGAGTTCGCAGAGAACACGAGAAGGATGCTTTTGGAAGATTTCTCAGCCGCACTAATCTGGATTGGCACTGCGTTAGTGCGAACCTATCTCGGCCGGTGAATAAACTCCATTCTGAAGCAGCGGGTCATGCCAAACGGATCTTCGAGCGAGCCTGCATTCTGGGCTCAATACCCCGACTGTCTCCAAAATGCCAATATCAAATAGCCTTCTTACGAGCCTCACGGAGAGTACACTGGCCGATGACTGCCTTGGGCTCGCGGCCGAAGCTGGAGGTGAGTGGGGCCGTTGGCGGATTGGCCACCCCTCATCCTACCATCGCACAATCCGTTCCTGCTATTCCATCGCAGCCGCTACGACCCGAAATACGCGCTAATAGGATCATTCATCATGATCGGTTTCTACATCTGTCACATTTCGTAATTGCCAGGGGCGCCACACAGCTCTCTGATTGGGCGGTCACGGAGGAAACAGTTGTTTTATTTTTATTTTATTTTTATTTTGCCCTCAACTCTAAACATATCAATTCGGAATCAGTACCGGCGCAGAAATAATCGGCGGGCGCGGAGGGAATCTCAATCACGTCTGTTCTGCCGGGTGCCGCCGCTACGGTTCTCCCGATCGGTTTCCAGGCCAGAAATCATCCGTGCTCCCCATTGGAACGCTGTCTAGGATGGGGTTTCATGCGGACCATATCTGGCTGCCCGGAGCGCCCGATTGTTACGGGGCATGACTTGTGTGAGCGACTTGGATCAGGGTTGGGGCTGTGACATCGCTGATCAGCCGCAACGGGGGAAAGGGATTCGCGAGTTTCACCGGACCTGAAGCGTTGGAAAATATTTCCAAGGCGGTTACTGAAATGGACGCAGATATGCTATTGTCCTGAATTGTACAGCGACCGAGCACATGTGAGGGTCATTTTCAAATCAGACGTGTTCTTGATTGGGCCGCTAAAGAAATCGCGACCACCGTCCTACTTTGCTAAATGCGAGGTATAAATCTCGCTTCGCAATATGAGCGTTTAAGTTAGAGAACATACCCCCCTTCCCCCTCTCCTCGTAAAACGCTTCCCCTATGCTGGTTCATCCGCCCATGACTCAATCTCAGCTGCTACCCGTCCTTCATCACAATCCGTATGACCAGCCATTTGCATCTCCCGCAGATGGCCCATGGGACAGCCACCGCCCCTACTCTGCAGACGCAGCCGACCTCGTCACCTGGAACTATTACACCCTCCCTCCCTCACCTCCAACCTCGGTCAGCTCAAACGCAGGCGATTCTCCGGAGCTCAGCACAAAGACCGTCAGGCCCCCCATCTCACCTGAGTCACCATCCGACAGCGACCAACAGCCCTGTCTCCCGACGAGCCAAGTATTCGACCTCGACGGTCTCGGGATACCCTCATCGCGATCCTCTGCTTCCCCGCCACCTTCAGTCCACTGCCAATTAACCCTCTCCTCCTCCGACGGACCACCGCTCAAGAAGTCTTTTGCCTCCACCGGAGTCAAGAAAGGACGCGGGGGTGGGGAGAGGATCACCACCAAGGACTTTGTTCCTCCCGACGTGACGGGATTAAGTAAGCGAGAGGCACGTCTCCTGAAGAACCGGGCTGCCGCCTTCCTCAGTCGGCAGCGAAAGAGGGAGGAGTTTGAGGCAATGGAAATGTGATTTCTTCGTCCCATGATAGCCCTTCCATCCATTGACGGTATCCCCCCAAGCCGCGTCAAGGAGTTCGAAGAGGAAAACTCGCGACTTCAAGCCCTGGCAGAGAAGGGAAAGAAGTATGATGACCTTCTCCAGAACATGGAGCACCTTCGGTTGCGCTTGTCGATGGCCGAGAAGCGCGAACGAGAACTCACCGTGGAGCTCGCAAGTCGAACTGCTGCTGCGAATGTGGCAGTAAAGACAGAGTCGCAGGATCTCGGCTTACCTCCTCCATCGTACCCAGCATACACATCGATGGGCCAGTCCTCTATCATATCACTCATGGTGAGAGTTGTTGCGCACACGTAAAGCGGGAAATTGACCGGACACCACAGAAACAATCTCTCCTATCGTCGCTTCCGTCACTTCTCTCCATGCCGCCACAGATCTCGTTGCCCATTACCTTCTCGATCCCATTAACAGGCACTGGTTCCGCGAGGCCTCCTTCCTCCCCATTTAGTCACCAGCCTACCCCTTGTGATATCAAAGACCATGGCCAACCACAATTCGGTTTCCCGAGTGTCGGATTCCATCCAAACCCCGTTGATGTCGATTCCTCGAAGAAAATGGTGATTGGCAGCGAACCTCCTGAAGCGCGCCAATTTGGTATCGATGGCCACCATTGCCTAGGCAGTCTTTTGATTTCCTTCGATGTATCACCGACCGAGGACGGCCGGGGCTGTGTGCGCGTCCACGTCTCAGAGGGGAGCCTCAAGGGTGCAATGCACAAGAGCAGGCAGAGGAGCTCGTCACTCGCTTCCTGGCCTGTAGCTGATGCACCCATGGCTGCAACCTGCTACGGCTCGCCTCCACTGTCGGCACCGACGATCCCTTCATCTGGCAGCATTGACCATCTCGGCGTCTTCGCAGGCACGGGCAACGCACACCCTAGGATGGGGTTCGACACCCAGTTGATGCAATCTGGATATACACCGTTTGCACAGTATGACCCAGAGCAAACATTCGATTACTGTCCAGGGTTACACCTCGAGTAGATCTTGTCCAGGGTCAATTCGCCTTCCGTTTTTTTTTTTTTCAGTCCTGTGTTGGTGTCTATAAGCCTTATGAGTATGCTTTGGTTCTGGTTCGACATATACCCACGCACATTGCTTTTCGCTTGTCCTGCTTGTCGTTGAAATTATCATCAGACGCCTCTTTCTGCAAACGCGAAGCTGACGAAAGTAAGCTTTGAGACCAAGTATATGAATATCCTCGTCACTTGCATGTGTCTTATTTGATGTTGTAGCATAGTAACTTGTATACTAGCGTTGAAACGTTGATGGAATACTTCCTACCGGCAAGCTCGGATATGACGGTAACACGACCGTTATCAGGCACGGCTGCAATATACAGGAAGCGTGAGTCAGCGAAAACGCGTGGGTAAGAGTCGCGATATATATCTTGGCCCCTTGGCGCACAATGTACAGGGTGTAGCTTCTCCCTAGACATTCACTACCATGGACGCTCAGGTCCGCCTCCGCAAGACCAACGAGTTCACCAATCTGCCCAACTACTCCTTTGCGTCCCATCGTCTTCACAAGATTCTACGAGATACCTCAAAGCAGCCTATCGTCCTTGTTGCATGCGGGTCCTTCAGTCCGATCACCTATCTCCACCTCCGGATGTTCGAAATGGCCAAGGACTATGTTCGGCAGAACACCAATTTCGAGATCGTGGGCGGGTATTTGAGTCCCGTGAGTGACCAGTACAACAAGCCTGGTCTGCTCAGCGCACATCATCGGTGAGCAGTATACGCCAAGGAGTCTTCCTTCTCGTCCTGGGGTCTTTTTCTATTCTATTTTCTTCCATTTCCTGGAGATACTGCGTGCTAGATAAGAAAATTGTGTTTTGGACCCGACGAGATTAAACATGACGCTCAAGTGGCTGCCTCATGTCAGCTCGGGAATTACTGCCAAACCTCAAGTGCCACCGCACTTGCATGTTTGGTCCTCCCCAAGAGAGGATACATCACATGGCTATGGTTTTCATATTCGATCCTTTACTCTTCTGATACGCGTACGATCTCGTGACTTCACACAAGATAGCACGCTCGACCGTTCTATCTTTGTTTTTGTTGCTGCATTGATAAGCGCGATGGGCTTGCCCATCGTGGCTCATCAGGTCCCGGATGGTTGAGAAGGATCTCTCATCATTTCGACACTATTCTATACATCGCTGCCCAGATAGAAGCTGACTGCCGCTCGGGCTATTTGATTTACAGAGTGAACATGTGTACCCTCGCTGCAGAGGAGACATCCTCCTGGCTCATGATGGACTCGTGGGAGGCTTTCCAGAACTATCAACGCACAGCCGTTGTCCTCGACCACTTTGATTACGAAATAAATACAGTCTTGGGTGGGGTGCAAACACAAAGCGGAGAGCACCGGGATGTCCGGGTCATGCTTCTTGCAGGGTCAGACTTGATAAGGACTATGTCCGAACCTGGTGTTTGGGCAGTTGAGGACGTGAGTCTTTCCATTGTGTCCACTGACCTATTTCGAATCCTCACGCAAACCGTTCTATAGTTAGATCACATACTAGGCCGGTATGGCACGTTCATCATCGAACGGGCAGGATCGAGCATGGATCAAGCTACAGATAGCTTGGCACGTTGGCGGAGCAACATTCATCTTGTCCCTCAGCTAATCCAGAACGACGTTTCGTCGACAAAAGTCCGGCTCTTCCTTCGCCGGGGACTTTCTGTGCGATACCTACTTCCGGCCACCGTCGTCGATTACATAGAGGAGAATAATCTATACCTAGAAGATGGATCCGGACCAGACAAGGACAACGGTTCGGGGAAACGGGAGGCGATGTAGGGTTTTAGCCAAGACACCCCTGCAGTCGTAATAGCATCGGTACATGTCTACGGGGACACAGAAGAGCTGCCAGTGGACGTATGTATTCCTGTCCATTATATCATGCATGTAAATGTGATGTATCATGTAAAGTCGAATTGCCTCTGGGTCGATGAGATCGTCGTCACGGATGTAGGGAGACGGCGCAGCAGAAACCACAGACGTCACAGAGTTTTTTCCACCACCAGATTATATGCTCACGACGTTCTAAATCCCAGCTGCAATGGAAGACCCGGCGTCACTGCCAGGCCCGACGAAAATTCAAGCACACACCTTTCTTCTACTCAAGGCTTGCAGCCTTGGAACGCGTGAGACAATTCTGTAGACATCACACACCCCAAACAATTGCTCTATCAAGAGGTTCCTTGATCCTCGACTGGAAACCAAATGGCCCCGACTCGGAAGGTTTTAATGTTACACGGGTACGTCCCTTGTACTTCACCGAACAAGAGGGTAACCCGGACGTGCCGACAAAATTCGTGTAGATACTCGCAGAATGCGAGTATATTCAGTAAGCGGGTTCGCACTGCTTAGGAACGCATACAAGCTCTCGAAGGTCTGACTGAATCATGATATAGCTTGGCGCTCTACGCAAGGCGATGAACAAAGATGTCGAAATGAGTATGTGTCGCGTTCAATTCCTGTCACCCTAGGACCAGCACGCTGCAGCACTCTTCTGTCACAGTTTTTGTTGATGGCCCAATGGTGCTACAGCCGGTGGATCTGGACGGTCACACGCCGGATGCGCTCGGTGCATCTGAAGTACTTGCTACTCTAAAGGACAATCTGGCCCTCACACCAAGAGCGTGGTACAGAGCAAATCCTGATCGCACTGTCTTCAAAGGACTAGAGGAGGCTTTGCAGATGCTCAGGGATGTTCTCTCGCGGGATCGCTATGTGGTGAGTTTGGATCTTTATCTTACACACCATAAGATGGCATCTCCATTCCCCCAGGGTGTTTTTGGTTTCAGGTGTGTTGCAGGCGGAGTGAGAACGGATTCGAACTGATCTTCTCCATTTGATCAGTCAAGGTGCAGCCATGGCGGCTCTTCTCGCTGCATTGGTGCGTCAAGTGAGGACGACTCACGAGGGAAACTAACGCCTCAGGTTCTGTAGCTCGAGAAACCACACAGATACCCTGCCTTCCTGGTAAATGGCGAGCCACCTCATCCGCCATTGTATGTGTCTTTTACTCTGACAGTTTGGTTGACGAGCGCCCCATTTTAGTCAATTTTGTGTCTCCGTCTCAGGTTTCAAAGTGAATGATCCGTTGGCCCATCACATATTTGGTTCATCGTACTCTACGCCAACGTTACACGTTATTGGAAAGACAGATGTGATTGTCATCGAGGAGCGATCAAAGGCCCTCTTGGGCGTGTCTGCTAGTGCCAGAGTCGAGGGACATGAAGGAGGTCAGCACAGCCAACTCTTTTTTTTTTCGCTTATTTCCCACATCTCCGCAGGTCATTTTGTTCCATCAAAAGCGAACTGGAGAATTTTTTTTCGCGAGTATCTACATGACCCGCATGGAAACGTGCCATCCCCTAATTCAGGCGCGCTGTCCCGGTCCAACTCCGGGGCAGTTACCCCAATATAACCTATAATACAGGCGACAGCCATTAGAAATCTAGAAAGTTGCTATGGTGGTGGAATCCAGAGTTCCCCTGAATAAGCCTTGCAGTCCTTTGTTCGACTGCCTTGCACCCCGCAAGGTCTAGCGTTTATGGGTGTTCATACCGAGTAGTGCTCCATGCGTCTCTCATTGTTCACTCTATTGTATCGACCTCTGACTCCATTATAGGTGTGATGGTTCGCTTCCATTTCTCGTCTAACTGGCTTGATCCGGAACGTGTTCTTGGCAATTCTCGCTGTTTTTTTTTGTGAAACGAGTATACTTTCTTGGTGAACATGGGTTTCATCACGTCATATCTACCTCGGTATGTTCTTATATCGGGTTCTCCTCGGTACAGATCGGAACCGGGGAGTACCTGTTCGTACTCAGCGTGCTCAGGGCTTGGTACAAGCAAGGAAATGCACTTACAAGTCGGGAGATTGATACTCCACCTTCAGCCGAGTGAGTTGTTTCGATCTATCGGCAACAAAGCCTGTGCCAAAGTGGAAAACGAGGAAGATGTCCCAGGATAGCGACCTGACGTCTACTACCTGTGATGAACTATGCATGGTAATGACATATTCTCCACAGCATGCAGAGCATAGCCATCCTTGCGCGGTTTCTGTGATCATCACTGAAGCATCGATGGAAGAGCGATATATCCGAGGAATGTTCGAATGAGGAAACACTGTATAAGCCCTGACTGATTGTGACTGAATTCTAGATGGCTTACGTTTAATGGGCGGCGAACACTATCGACGTGGGCTCAGGTTTTCCTGCCTTGGAAATGATCCGACATGCTGACCCTCTGAAACGGTGATTAATCCATGCCGGTAGTTGCGAAGAAGCTCGTTCATGGTACTACATCACCGCAGTAGTTACGAACAGTGCTCCGCATGAAGGCATATCCATATCCTCCTTGTACAACAAGTGCCATCGACTCGATCTCACGATGTGCTTTGTTCGTGGCGTCAGCAGAAGGATACCGTTTAATTGCCCATTACCGACGGATGACAAGCTGGATAAATTGCTTATCATACGCCTGCCACGAGCTTGGCATCGGATCGGTCCTCCATATGTCGCTCAAACTTTAGGTGCAAGGGGCCATGTGCAACGCTATCATGCCAAAGAGTTGGCCTCTCAGCTGGCATGCCGAGTGCACAGATCCCGAGGTCAGAATCTTGGCTAGTACCTATTCATGAGCACACAGTCCTCGACGTTGCTTAGATCGCACATCTTGTCGGCCCGGATAAAACGGCTATCACTGGCCCGGATGCAACAGCCTTCCATCGAGTTAAGATTAAGTCCGGAAAGGTCGTTACCGTGAGAGTGGACGCAGCGTGCTGCTACTGTGCCCCAGATATCCGCCGACCAGATGGATTTCGTGCTCGCATCAATCAAGATGCCTCTAAGCGGACATGCGGTTCTCTGTGCCGCATGTAAAGGCTCTATCGAGGGGGTGTCTGTACAGGAAGTTACCCGTCGGTAGTGCTGTAATCGAATTCGTCGCTAGTCCGTCGGCGTTCGGAGGAATACCACTGAACCCGCGCACAGGAGAAGGTGGCCAGATCCAAACCTTCTAAAGTCCGTATCACGACACGAACGTTTTTATGAGACGAGCAATGAGAACCTGTGATGGGATCGTGTTGTCTTATCGATCAAGCTCCGAGGCCGGCCGGGAGAGGAAGACTGTGGACGCTCAAGCAAGCATGCCATGAGCATGGCCTGGTGGTATGTGCCCTGGGTGTACGGCCCCGTTCACCATTTCGTTGTGCGTGCTGCTTGGGTCCCAGCGGGAAAAGTCGGGACCGGGTTCGTCCCTACGAGGATCAAGCACGCCGCAGTTCACGAGGTTGATGGCGCGACGAACGTGCCAAGTCTCGCTGTAGGATGGCCCAAAGAGAAATGCATGCTGAGCTTGTATCATCCCTGATCTCCAGTATGGCAGGCGATCCGAATACAGCCAAGTCATGAGAGTGAAAGTGTGCCACAGGCCACATGGACTCGAACCTTGTGATACACAAGGAAGGGGTGTCGATAAAACATCTATCTGGTCGCTGTGTGACTGCGCTGACAGCAACACCGTTTCGACGGTTGGGTCGAACCGTCAGCTCGTGGATCCGAACATTGGTCCGATGTGGTCCGATCACGGGTGTGTCACTGGCGTTGGCGTAGCGACTGCGTTGTAGACAGACCTCAGACATGGACTGGAGCTGACGGGCATTCCACTCGTTTGATCGTTTGAGGTCCTCGTGCGTTGTGAGGATGTCGACCATGTGCCGTTTAGACGTGTTGGCTTGTCTGCGTGGACGTCCCTGCTCGTGCCTTGCTGCACACGGGGCACCAAAAACCATGTGACGCCCCATCAAGCATGGCTCGGAGCCAGGGGATCAACGTCCCGAACGAAATCGACTGTTCGACGTGGCATCGAGCTCGTCGACGACCATGTCTGCGTCTCCAACCGGTCTCATCTGCTTCACCAACTGCCTGCTTCCCCGGGAGGACGGCGAGCTCGTCGAGAAAGACCTCTGGATCGACGAACGTCGTGGTGTTATTCTGGACGCTCAGGTGGGTCGAGGGCTCTGGAACCCGTGGCCTCTGACGAGTGAAACGCAGAAAACATTCTTCCTGAGGCGCGAGAGACCAGACAAGGTCGTCGATTTGGGCGGGAACATCCTAAGGTGAATGTCCACTGGACGAGTGGGCACGCCCACACCCTGTTGGCTGCTCCGAGCTACTGACAGCAGAACAGTCCAGGACTCATCGACCTTCAAATCAACGGTGCATTTGGTTTTGACTTCTCTGTCTACGAGGGCAACGATCAAGCATACCGCGAGGGCCTCAAGTTGGTCGCAGAGCGAATCATCGAAACCGGCGTCACTGCCCTCGTTCCTACGATCATTGTATGACTCTCGATCGAGTTCTGGTGGGGTCATCTTCTAAAGACCGCATCCCTTCTAGACGCAGGAAAAGTCCCTCTACCCAAAGCTGCTCCATCTCCTCCGACCATGGTCTCCCCCAGGCGCTGCGCATTTACTGGGCTGGCATGTCGAAGGCCCATTCCTACAGCTTGCAAAGCGCGGTGCACACCCTCACCCGTTGATTACTTCTGCGCCGGATGGCTTCAGTTCATTTGAGTCTACCTATGGCTCTGAGAACCTGGTGGACACTGAGGATTGGCTTATGGGAGGCGATATCGACCAGCACGCTGTTGGCGCCCGCATCATCACAGGTGCTCCCGAAGTCGAAGGAGTAATGGAAGCGATATCCATGGCAAGCAAGCGAGGCATCTGTTTCAGCATCGGTCACAGGTTAGTCTTACTCTAGACATCATCATACCTCAAGCGCTCGACAGCAAAGATAGTATCTGCTCGACGGACGTGGCAACGGCTGCGGTCCAACATGGCGCACGGTGCATTACCCACTTGTTCAATGCGATGCCTCAACTACATCACCGAGATCCCTCGATCATCGGTCTTCTGGGTGCCTCTCCCTATACCTCTTCTGGTCCAGCATCCGACTTTGCCCCACTCCCAAGTCCTCCAGCCAAGTCGGCGTCTTCGGGGGCGAGCTACAAGACTCCCTACGTATCAGAGGCATTTGATGAGATTCAGACGCCACCCGGAACACCCGTCAAACGCCAGATCAACCAGTCATCTACTCCTGGGGAGTTGACATTCGAGAGACCATTCTACGAGATCATCGTGGACGGCATCCATTCCCACCCGAACTCTGTTAGGGTATGTGCAGTACAGTTGCTTGACACGTCCAGGCACTCATGCGACTTTTTTCTTCTTCTCTTGCAAGCTGGCATACTCTGCACACCCAGACGGATGCATCTTGATCACGGATGGTGATACGTTTTCCTTTTCACTGTCGGGGAATGACGGCTGAATCGCATACCGTCTAGCAATGAGGATATTAGATCCTAACTTGAAAGACGGCATTCACGCGTGGCGTGACGGTCGCCATCTCGTCAAGGAAGGAGACAAGCTCTATCTAGAAGGCACCACCACGCTTGCAGGAAGGTCTGTCTCTACCCAGTGCCCCAACCCGTCATCGCTGCTGATTGATGTTCCGTGTTTCGCCCTTAGCGTGATCACACTGGACAAGTGTGTTCGCAACTTTGTGCGGTTTACGGGTTGCTCGCTGGGTCAAGCAATCAGATGCGCGACATTGAACCCGGCAAGGTGAGCGTTGAGATAGTGTTGTATGCGGGTGTTCGAAGCGGTCTGCGCTCACGCATGGCATCCCGCTCTTCTCCGTAGATGCCTTGGGATCGAAAGCAAGAAGGGGTCACTCAGGCCCGGTGCGGATGCCGACTTGGTTGTCCTCGATCGCCAGGGCAAGGTCCTCAGCACATGGATCAAGGGTAAGAAGGTTTGGGAGAAGATTTGAGACGTCGATATCCGTGATCATGATGTCCCTGCAACTCGAGGGATGATTCGGAATAAATGTATGAGATTGGAAGGTGGTGCGGTTTCTATTTCGAGATACGCTTGAGGATAGGGAATAGGCAGGACATGATGCGTCATGTGTGTATTAATCGGATATGTTTCTAGAAGCATCGAGACGGCTGGAACGCGGATGTATTCCTTCCTCCGGGGAGTGTTATGCCTGGGAATACAGTTTCGTCCGATCAGCGGCAGCAAGAACTTCCGATGCAGGACCCGGCTACCCCAGTGGAACGATGTAGGAGCCCGAACCCTTCCAACGGCGCAAAGTGGGTCCGGAGAATCAACCAGTCGAATAAAGGTAGACCAGGTTGCCTCGAATAAGGACAGCTCGTCGTTTTGGTGGCTCTCCATATTTTGACGATGACCCCACCCAACGAGCACGACATACAAGTCGTACAGTCAAGATCTATCTTACAAAGTGGGGTTCAATCGATCAATCCTCTCCCTTTCATCCCCAAGCCTTTATAATCTTCTCAATGACATTCAGCGCAGCTAACACCAAACCATCGTTGAAGCGTGGCGCAACAACCTGCAGGTTTATTGGCGCACCGGCATATACGTTGGGTTCATCTACGACTTCGTCAGGCCTCATCCACAGGTACAAAAGGTGCGGAGGCGTACATAGCTTATGGTGACATGAGTCTTCCAAGCCAAGTGAGCTGAAGTTTGGGTCGATGAGGTCAACGGCTGGGTCAGCAGATAACCCCGTCGGGAAGACAGCCCCAGGCCAATCGAGCAGGTTCCAAATTGCAGTGTAGCTGAAACAACAGTCAAACTCGCGTTCCAGCGGATTTCATTCCAAAGAGACCCACCCCCAGTACCGTGCAGTATCATGACGACATGCCACACCAGGGTACGCAGGACACAATAACACGTCAATGCTCTGCGATCGCCAGTATTGCAAATACGCATGTCGGAAGGCATCGCGTTTGTGGTGCAACTACATTCGACTCGTGAGACCAGTGACAACATTCGAATATGGCCGTACCTCCCAGGCTTGGACTGCGTTGAGCTTCTTTGTATAGGGTGGACTGATCGCCCATTCGCACAGGGGCAGAATGTCTTCGCCACCGTCTTCGAGGCATTGACGGATCACCTCCCCACCGTCGTCAACATAAAGCATGCGCTGACGATGTTCAAGTGAGAAACAGGAGAGCTATGTTTTGAATTGACGTACAATGACATTATAACCCTCTTTATGCTTGTAGGGCACATATTCCACAACCTCCACCTCATCCGACACTTCCAACTTTGCTTTCGCTACCTTCAAAGCTCGAAGCAATGGAGGATGAGGCGACATGACCCCATCATGGATCATAATACCAATGCGAAGCTTCTGGCTGATATCAGGGACCTGGATGGGAATTGGAAGGAGGCTTGGGTCTTCAAGCCATGGCTGCTTGCTCTGCACGGCTGAGATTAGCATCTCCATGTCCCTCGCAGACCTGCACATCGGGCCAGCAGAGATCACTGTCCCGTCATTACCTTTCATGCTGCAGAGTTGAAATATACAGTTTATGAAAACGTAACTCATACGTACTACCATATGATAGCGCCAAATGGAAAAGTATTGTATGTCGGCCGAATGCCGTACAGGCCAGTGAATGCGCAAGGACCACGAATAGAGCCTCCAGCATCACTGTTACCAGATGAGATAGGTAGCAAGATGCACAAATCAGGTACTTGCCTTCCTATACCCATACAAGATCCTTTCAGTGCCAACAGCGCGGCCTCCCCGCCAGAAGAACCACCTGGTGATAAATCAAGGTTGTATGGATTGAGCTAAGAACGTGTCACTATGCCGTATCGTCTCACGCTACACCTTGGAACCTACTGTACGACCATAGAAAGATTTAGTTTCCATCTGCAGGATTGACTGGGGTTGGTTAGTCTTTACGTAGTAAACTATCACAAGCGATCAACCGCGATATATGGAAGCCCTCCAGAACCTGAAATCTCACCAGCCCCCAGGTCGCGCAGAATACTCGTGAGGTAGCAATCATTGAGAGATATCTCGAGGTTCGACAGGAAACCTCCAGAACCCCAACGGCCTTTGATAGGAAAGTGATCCTTGGGGCAACTAAGTATCAACGAGGAATAGCGTCTCACACGAAGTGCACACCTTGATAGAGATTGGCAACCCATGAAGGGGACCAACTGTCTTCTTATGTGCCTTGAAATAAGCATCGAGTTCCTTGGCTCGTTGAATGCCCTCGTCAAGGAATAAGTCCGTCAGGCAGGCTGTCAGCTGGTGTGCAATCGCAGCACGCTTCCCGAACGCAGTGACCACCGCGACTGCAGTGAGCTTGCCCGACGCAATATTTTCCAGAACGTGTGTTGCATCTAGCTCCGTGATAGCGAGCTCCTCTTTTGTGAGGATTCCACAAGTCTCGGGGATCGATGTGACGTTGAGAGGTGGATTCTCAAGGAGGGCGGCTGGTAAGCGGCAGTCGACCGGGATCTGTTTTTCCAGACGCGACAACTGCGCAGATACCAGCTGCCTAAAATACGTGTTCCCTGTGGAACCTTGTGTCCTGGAGGAGATCGACATGGGGACCTCGTTTCGATATGCAAAGAATGAGAGCGTTATGAGACAGGCCTTTATACGATTCTTTGACCACCAGCACTAATATCCGGGAGAAGGTCTTGTGTTTTCTGGCTCAAGAGGGCTAGTGAACCTGCGTGACGGTGAGATAAGAAAAGCCATCAAGAGTTGTGGAGGCAATGATCTATCTGATTACGGTGCGGTGAACCTTGTCATGGAACTTCCATTAGGTGTTATGAACCAGGCATGGGAACCCCCATGGTCACAGAAGCGATCCACTGCCGAGGAGAGGGGCATCGATTCAGTTTGGCATGGGAAGGGAGAATTAAGGTCGATGGGCATTCTGCCCGACAGTTGTGCGGCGCACGTGTGTGGAAGAATGAGAAGTTGAGATGCCTAGCTGACCTGAGTTCCGTCGTTTGACCGTTTTTCTTGGTCAACATTTCTGGTTTCTGGCAAATGCACTGAGGCGATGATTGGATGGGTAACACATAGACACCATTTGTAGTACTTTTGATGGAATCAGTGCCGCGTGTATGATCTGACCCTGGGTCATGATCATACACAGTGATAAATAACTATGATCGAGTATGTTAGGATATGATTGAGTGTCTTATCACTCACAACATAAGTTGCTTATGAAATGGAAATCTTGTGAATGGTGATGCATTACAACCTCTGGCTGCATGTGATTGTTGTAGGACCTAAGGAATACAGCTCAGCCCATAAATGTACCAGACTTTATTACTCAGCTACCTAAAATAGCTGAGGGATCCATAAGTTAGGGAATATAATTACAGTAAAAAGGGACATACTTCCCCTATTCAGGGTCATCTAATATGCTTACAACTGATAACTGGTGTTACTGTGTGTTATTTGTATATGGCCATATCTGATGCTTGCATTTGCGCCATACACATACGGTGAGCAACAAAATCATTGCAATATTTACAGTGACTCAAAAAATTATCCTAATACAGTGACTCCAAAAACTGGCCCAATGTCTAACTCCAATCTGATGCATGAAGTGCACTGCAATCATATAAACAAATGACACTTCACTTTGGTGGCCCAAGTTATATAGTCCCAAATTATCACAGAGCCTTCACCATGCTTAATGGTACCCTTTACCAGCCTATTACTGAGCCTCTTACCTGGCTTTTTTCAAATCCATTTCTTTCCATCTGACCCCAGGCAATTGATTTTGATCTCATCAGACCATATTATCTTCTTTCAATCCTCTATAGTTTAGTCCTTATAAGCATATGCTAAGTCTAACTGGACTTTGTAATGTTTTGGTAAAAGAAAAGGTTATTTCAGCTTGGAAACAGCTTCCATGCCACTTTTTTTCAAGTGCCAGTGAATAGTATTGGGATGGAGGGATTGATTGGTAAGATTAGAGAGTGCTTTGGTCACTTGAATAGCATTTTCCGCTCTACAAAAAAAGATAAGGTAAATAGCATGGCAAATTTTAGTAGAAGAAAGCTTGAATGGACAATCACCAGTGAACTTCTGAAGGTCTGGGCACTCTTGGGAAAATAGCCTTGATATAGTAGCATATCCAACACCAAGCTGGGTGGCAATAATACAAGCTAAGTGGCCAGCATTAAGTTAAGCAAGAATAACAGTCTTTTGATTAGCTATGAGTATTATGCACTGCAAGACTGCAGTGCCAAATGCTTGGAAGAAAAGGGTAAAGATTCAAGGATAGCTAAGAGTTAACATGAGTATGGTACAAGTGCTCAAAGCTAAGAGCTTTGAGATAATATGGCTATAGTTTATATAGCTATAAAATGTGTACATGGATCAAAACCCTGATGGAAACATTCCCATACATGTGGCACAGGAATCAAAAGAAAGAGAAGCTCTCCTGGAAACCATTAAGGATCCAGCTTCTAAAATGGAAGAGAAGCAGTGAAATGAAAATAAAAACCAGTGAAAATAAATAGAAGTGTGCAGAGACTTAAGACATGAGGTTAACCCTATGCCCTGAGTCATGTGACTTGTCACATGTCTTGATAAGATAAAAGATTAGATAATCACATGGAGAAGATAGGATAAGATCATGTAATCAAAAAAGAAAAAACATATCATAACACTACCCCCTTTTTAGCTCTTGGATTTCAGATAGAAGAACTGAAGAGAAGTTTCCAAGGTGAAATTTTGATAAGGCCTAAAGGTGTGAGCGAATTTGGCTGTGAAAATGAAGAAAAGATGATAAGAAGCAGAAGAATATAACTTATAAAAGTCACAAACAAGCTTGAAAGTATTTGCCATGTTGTCCACAGTTTGCCATGTATGATCCTTGGCAGAGTAGCCCTTCCAATGTACCAAATACTTGAGCTTGCCTTTTCTCAGCTATGAGTCCACAATTTCCTTGACTTCATATTCCACATGACCTTCTTTTGTTACAACAATAGGATCAGGAGTAATAACTTCCTGTCCCAGAAGAGAATTATGTGCCTGTTTTACCTGACTGATGTTGACAGTGGAATAAATATGCATTTCAGAGAGAAGAAGAAGTTTCACCACATTAGAAAGGACATCAATGACTTTAAAAGGTCCTATCCATCATTGAGTTAAATTCTTGGAGGGATAAGAGAGAGACAGATTGCAGGTAGAAAGCATTACCATGTTGCCTACTTGATAAGTAGCATATGCTGGTTTCATATTATGCATTGCAATAGTGGAATGAGCTTTCTCAAGAGAACTGGTAATGTTGGAAAAGAATTTCTGCAACTGGGCCATGAAAGGAAAAGAGGTAAAAGGTCCTTCAAAACCCATGTGAGGAAAAAGCACTTTGTGATAGTAAAAGGACTAGTTTTGGTGACTGAGGAGAAAGAGTTATTGTGATGAAACTCAGCCATTTTAATCCAATTCACCCAGTCTGATTGCTATTTTGCAACAAAAGTGTGCAGATACTTTTCCAGTTCTTAATTGATCTGCTCCATTTGTCCATCCATCTGTGGGTGATATGTGGTAGAAGTCTTTAGGAAAATCTAAAGAGCCTTGTGAAGCTCCTGTGTAAACTTGGAAACAAATTGTGGTCCTTGATCTGAAACCAAGGAGCTGGATAGTCCATGATGTGACCAGATATGATCACAAAAAAGTTCTGCAAGATCTAAAAAAGAAAGAGAAGAATGACACAGAATAAAAACCACTTCTTTGGAAAACTTGTCCACCACCATCAAAATACTGTCTTTTTCTTGTATCAATGGTAATCCTGTTACTAAATCCACCAATAAATCCTTCTATGGCTCTATGGCTGCAGGAAGAGAAATGATCTTCAATGGTAGTTTTGCACCTGTGGCCATAGCACAGGTAGGACATTGCTGCACAAATGCCACTATATCCTCTTTTAAAAAGAGCCAAAAATAATATTATGTAAGAAGTTGAAAAGTGTGGATTTGCCCTGAATAACCTTCCAGAGGTAAAGAGTGTGTTAAATATAAAAGTTTAGAACAGAGATATTTAGGTACAAAAACCTGGTTGTGAGAGTTTTTAAAGACCTTGTGGTCTTCATCATAACATTAAGAGGGGGAAAGAGAAAGAGAGGAAGAGTCTAAAACAACATTATAAAAGAAAGAGGAAGAGGTATCAATAGAATGAACAAACAAAGAAGAGAAAAGAAGGGTAATGGCTTTATTAAGGTCAGCTGGGAGGGTATGATTGGGTTAGTGGTAAAGAGCATTGGCATGCCCATTGGAAGTACCTGGTTTATGAACAAACACATAATTAAACTCAGAGAGGAATGCCTGCCAATGGGCTTAATGTAAAGACAGGTCTCAAGGCTTGCACCAGTATTCCAAGTTCTTATGATTAGTCCAGATTTCAAATGTGGGACAACTGACCACATAATACTGCCAGGCTTTAGGAGCATGGATAATGGCTAACAGCTTCTTGTTGTAAATGGGATAATTTAACTCTGCTGGAAGAAATGCTATAGACATATAAGTGGCCAGATATTAAGATCCATTCAACAGCTGAAAAGAAAGTATGGCACCCATAGCCTGTTATACACTGGCACTACTTAGCTAGGGGCTATTTTTTATTCTTACTCTAAGCTAGGTTCTCTTTACTCTTTACTATCTTTGACCGCTTTCTTTGATCTTATCTTAT